>PITA01000894.1:195710-228263 GCA_004023965.1 Spilogale gracilis
GTGTGTGTATACACTGCTGGTTTATCAGGTCTGGGAGGGGGAGAAGGAGGGGGAAAGGAGGAGGGGGAGCAGAAGGAGGAAAGGGGGTAGCAGGAGAGAAAGAAAATAAGGGGGAGGAGAGGAGAAGGTGGGGGGAGGAGGAGGAGGAGGAACCTCACAGGAGGCAAGAGAGGCAGCCGGTCAAACATTCCTTCTTCAACTGCATTAGGGAGAAGCTGGGAGAGAGAAAATGTCTTAACGTGACTTCAAGCATGAAGTTGTGTCTGTTACATGGGGTCAGACATACCAAAGACTAAATGAAGACAGCATTTCCTAAGGGTGACCGGAAAAGTTATGAACTTGCTCAAATGTCCACTCAGGGACAGGGTAAGTACTAGATCCCTACTGAATAAAGGAACACTGAGAAACAAATTGGGTTGCTTTATGAGTGGACTTGATGAACCACGTTTATCCAATGTACTAGTTCCAAACAGACTGTAGGAGCCCCATGTGTCCTGAGGCTCTAGCAAGGATTCAAGTTCAGAACATCCAATCCAGGAGGGTCTGGCTGCTGTTAATTGTCAGGTTTTCTTTTTCTTTCTTTCTTTCTTTCTTTCTTTCTTTCTTTCTTTCTTTCTTTCTTTCTTTCTTTCTTTCTTTTTTCTTTCTTTCTTTCTTTCTTTATTTCTTTAAAAAAAGATTTTATTTATTTATTTGACACAGAGAGAGATCACAAGTAGGCAGAGAGGCAGGAGAGAGAGAGAGGAGGAAGCAGGCTCCCCGCTGAGCAGAGAGCCTCAATCCCAGGACCCTGAGATCCTGACCTGAGCCAAAGACAGAGGCTTCACTCACTGAGCCACCCAAGTGCCCAATTCTCAGGTTTTCTAACATCAATAAACCAGTCTTCTATCTGTGTAATACTTATTTTTATAGTTTGGTTTCCACTTATCTCATTACCTTAATCTTAAAGTGCATATTAAAATATCTTCTGAAGGATGCCAAGCCTCCATTTTAATAGCAGTTCATGAAGTCTGTAGCTAAATTTACTCCATTTCTATACTGATTTCCATTTAGGCACATTGATCCAGAGATAAGAAAGGAATATATTTCCTTTCACCATATAATAGACACCAGCATGATTTTTTCCTGTGATTATTTTTTTCTTTCTTGATTTAATTTGCTACCCTATTCCCCCTCCTTTTTTTGCTAATGCAATGATGCCTTTTCTTGACTCTAAAGATGTATATTGCTATCATCTTTTGCATGAAAATAATAGCTAAAATTTGTTAACCATCTATTTGTTCCAAATGCTTTTTATATTTTATCTCTAGCAGTTACAATAATCCTGGTGAAAAAGTAGCAGTAGCTCCATTTTACAGAAGGAGGACATGGAACTGTGGAGAGGCCAGGTTATAAAGCTCACACATCAGGGAGCCCAGACTCTCACCTGGGCATGTCTAATCCCTCAGCCCATTTGCTTCTGAAGGATGAATAGAGTGGGCAGGCCTTGTAAGAATGGACCAGGGAACTAGTTCTGCAAATGACTTATGGATTATTTGCTTAGTTCTTTAATCTTTCTCAGTGAAATAAAAACCACACTACATTCAACTATTTAGCTTAAGGGATTACGATATGAGACAGGTATGCCATTATTGATCAAGCACACTAAGGATAGGTGATGTAAATCGTCTTGGTAACACAGTATGATTTCGGTTTTGTCTTCATCCATACTATAATTTCCTTTACAGTATTATTAGCATCTCATATTATTATTTATGTATTTGAAATGCCATAACCTAGAAGTTTGACTTACGATAAAGACACTCTGGAAGTTTCCCCTGTGTGTCCATTTCAGATATAATGCAAAAAATTTTTTAAAAATAAGGTGTGGGAGAAGTTTCCCTTGTGTGTCCATTTCAGATATAATGCAAAAAAAAAAAACACAAAAAAACCCAAAAAGCAAAAAACCAAGGTGTGGGAGGGGATCAAACCATCATGGAATGTTTGTAATATTGACTTCAGAGGAGCTCAGTAATTTCTATCAGACAAAACTTTTGCTCCTTTGTTTACATAAAGTAGACATAATCTAATGTATGTTTTCCATTTCTGCACTGAATTATCTTCACCCTGAGTTTCTTTTTCCATTTCTTTTATTCCACCTTCTTCCCAACCTGCCTGATGCATTTTGTTTTTTCGAACTTCCACCTTTTCTGTCAGTTGACAATGACCTCTCCTTCCTGGTGTGCTCCTCTGCCTACGCCCCCTGCTGCCCCTGGCCTGCCCTCTCCCCTTGCGTGTTTCCAGTCCAGCTGTTTGCCTCCCTTTATGGTCTCCTTCTCTGACTCTCCTCCACTTCCCTTTCTGTTAACATTCTGGCATCAGCTCCCGTCCCTCCCTCCTGCTCATCCTTCATGCCTCCTTCAACGTCTCCCCATTATTGCTTCATTTACAAATAACGTCCAAGTAATCTATCATCTATCCCTGTGCTCTCAGATAATCTCTCGACACAGCTCACAGACAGTAGTTACCAGCAGCAAGAAAATTTAACATGCTCATTTATTATCCCCTTGGAAGGAGTGCTGAAGCAGGGGTGAAAATTGAGAGAAACATCCTACCTGATTCAGCAGCTCCTGAAGAAGGAACTGGCAACAGTTCTAAGAAAGCCTACTCCTTATGTCTAACGATGGCCACAAATATGTTTCTAAAGAGACAAAGCTGCTGCAAACAGACAGGAGGGATCCCCAGATGCCCCACGTGTTTTGTTTGCCTTGTTTTACCATGACAATGAACTTGGTCTTGTGTACCTACAAGGTGCTGGCCTCATTTTAACTACTTCAAGTGAACTGTTTAACTCAGGACTCTTCAAGAAGGTTGTGCAGTTTGTGTACCGTCCTTTGGGGTCCAGCAGAGGGGTGGGCTGAGGCTGCTTGTCAAGCCACAGGGAGAGGCTCTCATGATGCCACTTTTCAGACAAAGAAAAATGAGCCTCAGAGGAGTGAAGCAACTTGAGCAAGTGGAGGAACCATGTCAATCTGACAAATAAGAATCTATCCCCTGTAGACAATTCCCTTCCTAAACTGTCAACAAACTGAGGGCAGGCACCGTGTCCACGTTGTTCACCCTTCTGGCCGCTAGTTTTAGAATGAATGAGAAAATCAAGGGTACAAGTCATGAAGCACCCAAAGGATTGGTTTTTCAAACAAGGAAGGCATATGGTGATTTTGAGGGAAAAGCCCACTGTTGTGTTTTTTTTTTTTTTTAAGATTTTATTTATTTATTTGACAGAGAGAAACAAAGCCAGAGACGAACACAAGCAGGGGGAGTGAGAGAGGGAGAAGCAGGCCTCCCACCGAGCAGGAAGCCTGATGTGGGGCTCGATCCTGGCACTCCGGGATCATGACCTGAGCCGAAGGCAGACGCTTAATAGCTGAGCCACCCAGGTGCCCCTAAAAGCCCACTGTTTTAACCCTTAAGCATTATGTCTTCTTTCCCTTCCATCAGAACAGGGCTGAGGTTGGGGGAGGCAGTGTGGGAGAGCCTGGACACACCCACATGACCACAAGGCAGAGGAGTCTGCAGGTGGGCAGTTCCAGGCAGGCTCCTGGTGGGCAGAATCAGGACATCAGATGGATGAGGGGCAGACAGTGGACTGGAGGAAGGGGGAAATTTCACTCCAGGATCCTGGAGGGCATCTGAGTGGACTGAGTAGATCTGGCCTGTGGGAAGCTTGTTCACTGGCAATACTGGGGGTTCAGGAGGTCAGGGTTGACATCCAGTGTGCATGGGGAGACCTAAGTTAACCACAATGGCAACCATGCAGTACTACTTATGTGTCGGGCTGTGTGTGCTGTAGGTGTCCTCTCATTTCACCCTCACAAAAACCTCAGCGGTGGCTACTATGATTCTTCCCATTTCTGAGTATGGAAGTTGAAGCTAGGTCAGCTGTCAGGGTTGTAAGGACAGTCCCATATCCTGTAAGGGCAGCAAAAGGCAGACTCTAGATTTATTCCCACATCTGTTGATTTCCAAATCCACATTCTTGCCCTTCTATCTTAGGAGAAGAGACTGGGGTTCAAGGGGAGACCCTCAGGGATCAGGGTTCAAGGGAGTGCCCCTACCACCAAGACATATAGAGAGAGGATGAGGAAAATCACACAGGTTTTTGAGGAAGGACTCAGGTTTGGTGAACAACACTGGCATGGAGATAGGACTTGGGCTAAGGTCAGGTGAAAGGAGCAGATCACTAGAGACAGACTAAGATCCTGCTTACCACCACCACATCTGAACAGAATCAGCCTCAAGGTGACTTGGCATTGCTTCCTCCCCACAGCCGCCCTGTGGGAGAGGCACCTGTAATTCTCTCTGGTTCTGGAACCTGAGGTGGTGTTGTAGCTGTGGAAATGGTAGCCTCGTGCAGCCAGGAAATCAGGCGGGATTAAAATGCTGAGCTCAGGGGCGCCTGGGTGGCTCAGTTGGTTAAGCGACTGCCTTCGGCTCAGGTCATAATCCCAGAGAGCCGGGATTGAGCCCCACATTGGGCTCCCTGCTTGGCAGGAAGCCTGCTTCTCCCTCTCTCACTCCCCCTGCTTGTGTTTCCCTCTCTGGCTGTGTTTCTCTCTATCAAATAAATAAATAAAATCTTTAAAAAACATATTGAGTTCAGATCATTCTATCTGCCAATATGTGACCTGAAGCCATCTTAAATACTTTTGGAATGATGTAGGTTAAAAACTTAAAAAAAGTACGTCTGTCCAGTGGATACATTACCCGGAGCAGCCTTAAAAAGTATGTGTGTGTTTTTGTTATGTATTTTTTCTTTAATCAGATCTTTTATTTATGTGCTGCAACTAAATCATCAAAATACTTTCAGTGGCTCAGTAGGATGAATGTCTAAAAGCAGCTCTATATTTTGGCCTTAAGTGTGTTTATAGGCTCCATGTAATTTTTTACATATGGTGTTTCTCTCCTCGAAATGACTACTTCCAGAATACTGAAGGGACAAGGACAGTGGCAAAGGGCTGGGCCCCACAGGCTGTTTGGTGAAATAAACCACTACGCCATTTTAACGAAGACAGGTACTTCTTTCTTTCTTGACACTAAAGTTATTCGTAGACTGCTTCGTACTTGACAGAGAAAGAGCTGTGCACTCAGAAAGAGCTGGAGACAGAGAAGTGGGGTTGTCAAAAAGACGACGAGAGGTCCACACTGTGGGTCTGCTGGCCGGCCGTGGTGAGGGAGCTGGGGGTACCAATGGGCCTTGCCGCCCCACCCCCATCTGTGCCCCTGCCCTGAGGCCGGCCCGGCTCCAGACAACTGGGTTTGGAGCTGGCAGTCTTGGAGGTCACTCCTGGGGCCTGGGGGGTTGGGGGGAGGACCCTGAGGCAGGTGACTCCCTGGAATGGACTGTGGGGGGGGGGGGGTGGCCGATTACCACAGGATGTACAAGAAAGCCCTGTATTCTGGACACATTTTAGATGGACTGTGACCAAAGTCTGAGGATCCCTACTTTTTCTTCACATTACTTTTCGGCAAAGCCCCAGCATTTCACCACCATCTTACACTGCTTCTGGCCACCCTGGAGTGTTGGAGGGGAAGTGGCAAGAACAAGGGACTCAGAGCCAGAGAACTGGGCTCTACTTTGGACTCTGCTAGTCCTGGCCTTGGAGGGGGTGATGAAACTCTCTGGCAACAGAGTCCTTAACTGTCAGGGGTGGAGGATGGGCTGCAAGGCCCAGGGTTCAGTGAGGAACTTAGAGGTGGGGTGGCCCATTTGACCCAGGGACCCAGCTTGAGAGTTGAGTAAGCTCAGATCAGCCCCACAGCTCCCCTGGAGCCTCAGGAGGTGGGGCCTGCACTCTGTCTGCACAGCTCTCCCCTTCCCTGCACCCCACTCTCCACACACCCTGTGCTCCTCCATTCCCCTCAGTGGAGCCCTGTCTGCTTATGAGACTCCACAGAGCCATGTAAATTGACATCCTTTCTGCCCTCACTGTTGACAATGCAAAGGAATTCACCTCATTAACACTAGTAAAGAATGGGAGGATCTGCATAATATCAGAAAACATACTCATTCTTGTCATCAACATTTTCAAAAAAACCTTTCCAAATATCTACTGTGTTAATGATCCTACAAACATCTGTTGCTGAAGAAGGAGTTAACTGACTCCTGAATAATCTCTGTTAGAGAGGAAGCAAACAGATGCCACATCCAGTGACTACTGTTCCTGTGTCTCCCTTCTAGGTGCTTCTTAAAAGCAAGAAGGAAGATTGAGTCACTGCTATTCGAGAAGCACTTGTTTAGTTAGCATTGCACCAGATCTCAGTAAAATGGGAAGAGAAATAAAGGTCATGGGCAATCCCCAAACCTTTCATGTCCTTCAGCCTTTCCCGACAAGCCTTTGTTGAAAGCCGCCCCCTACTGCCTTCTTTGAGGGACTGGACATCTCTCTTGACTCCATCTCCAAGAGAAGAGGCAAAGAGAGGGAGCCAGAAGGGAGAAGGGACAAACCGGAAGCCTGAGGTGGAAAGAGTAGACAAAAGTAGGATTCCTACTGCTGCCCATTTTCTCCCCCTCACACTGCCTGAGGTGCAAATGAGACACCGGGGCCAACATTCCTAAGACCCACTGTCTCCTGGAGCTGGAGCAAAAAGGTCTTGGGGCCCTGATGCATGGACTGTCACAGAACAATGAGAGGACTCCCCCGAGGGGCACCGGGGCCTGCTCCTGTTTCCTGTGCGGCCCATACTGGAAACACATTGGAGCGATTTTCTCTTTTAAAAATGCTGTTTTATGTTTCGGTTTTCAAGATGTCCTAGTTTCTGTATCACAGCATCTTCACATACCAACTCATGGTGTTTTATGTTCATCTGGCGAGAGCTCTCCTCCCCTCCCCTTCTAAGGAATAAAAGGGAAGATGCTGGTTTAGGGGATCAGCAGCTACAGGAGTGGATGGGCTTTGGGTAAAATGAAATGAAATTCTGGCTAATTTGACCCATCTCAGCTCAGAAAACCAGAACCCTATGAATTATTTATGATTCTTCTGACCCCACAGAAATGCAGATCGTGGCTCTTGCCAAGAACAAATTAGGCCTGTCTGCATCTGTTACTCTTCCCAATCAAGCAACTGCCTCGTGTGAGGAAGGAGAAAGGTCAGCAGCCAGGACAGAGGATCAGTCAAGGGAAGGGGAAGATAAGGCTGCATTCCAGAGCTTCTACTGGAAAAGTTACTCTTTGGAAGCACCATCAGATCTCTTTTCAAAACCCAGCACCAGCACAGGGTTGCGTCTGGGGACACTGCAAATGTTTAACTTTTGTCTTGCTTCAGGGGCATGTATAAATTCAGGCCAAGTACTGACTACGGTTGGCTCAGGGGACTGTGACCTTCTTTCCCCTAACCGAGGACCTCTCTATGTTGTAGCACTGAAGACATTTTAGGACTGTATCCCTCTGAGCACACGCTGCAACTTTTCCCTTGTGCAGTTGCCTGTGTAGAGCAGGTTGTTATTGTTGGCTCCAGATGAGCTTTTGAAGAGAGCTCCAGTCTCCCCTCCTCCCACCCAACCCCCAAAACAGGGGCCCCCTGGAGTGGGATCAAGGGATAAAAGAGCTTTGGGAAAACACGGCTGGGCCCTGGTGGCCCGGGCAAGTGGAACTTTCCATGGTAAAAAATAAAAAGACAAAAAGCCTTGCGTGGTGTGTTCTCTGGTCTTTCCCAGGAGCAGGTGTGGAGACAAGCCTCCTGCTTCTGTGGGGCGCACTATGGAGCAGAACCAGGAGGAGGAGGTCTGGAGTGGACCACGCAGGCAAGCTCCCTATAGCTTTCAGAGAAACAAAACACACTCTGACATCACGTTCTCATTTTCCTCCTGGCTTTGGGAATGGTGAAATGTAGAAAAGGCTAAGCTCAGGGTTTTGGCCTAGGGAAAAGACATCCCCTCACTTTCCAAGGAAAGAGGCCTTAAGCAGAAAGAGACCCAGGGATACCTGTGTGGGATAACAGGGTCACCAGTGTAGATAGGCAGATAAGAAACTGCAGCCAAAGTCTAACTCCTTCAGGAGGGGAATGCCTTTGCCTAGAGGATTTTCTATGCCTGGATTTCTAGCAGATCTTGGATTCTGAGATCTGGGATGCTGGTAAATTCTGGTAAATTCTTTTTTTAAGAGAGATATAACAAAAAGTCAAGGTCATATCTTGGCTTGACTATTAATCAAGAGTAGCAATAAATGGGGCACCCAGGTGGCTCAGTCAGTTGAATGTCCAACTTGATTTCAGCTCAGGTCATGATCTCAGGGTTGTGGGATGGAGCCCATGTTGGGCTCCATGCTCAGCAGGAAGTCTGCTTGAGAATCAATCTCTCCCTCTCCCCCTCCCCCGACTCTTACTCTCTCTCTCTAAAATAAATAAAATCTTAAAAAAGAGTAGCAATAGATAATGTTATTTTCCTAAATCTTCCTTATTAGATGATGCAATCCTTTTAAATGCTCAGTAAAATATTGGTATAAATCCAAGGGACTTTTGAGCTGATGAAATTCAATTTCTTCATTATAGGGATAAATCAATTCAGAATCCAGAGAGATCATCTAGCCAGGTCACACTGTTAGTTAGCTGTGAAGGTGAGACTAGTATACAAAGAAAGCTATGGTTATTAGCCAAGGCTGGGATCACCAGAAGAGGTAAAGTCTTAGCAATCATTCATCAGATACCGAGGCAGGGTCTCCTATGGTGCCAGGCACTGTGGGGCTGCCGGGTGGAGGCGGCCAGACATGGCCTCTGCCCTTGCCCAAAGAGAAAGTATTACTTTCAAAATGTTACCAAACAATGGGAAAATGGCAGCAAGGCTAGTTGTAGTTCAAGAAAGAATCAGTTTATAGGCAGGGTGTCCCTCTGAGCACTATACATCATGAGAAAGTTGTAGTCACTAGGCTGAAGTCCTACTCAGCTACTGGAGGCTTTCTTTGATAAGAGAATAAATCCCTCTCCTTTGTTTGTGAATGCATATTCCAATATTCATGAACATCAAAGTGAATATTCATTTCAAAAGAGCTAGCTCAGCTTTCCTAGGGCCTACTACTCTGTCCTCAGTCAAGGAAATAATGGTTGATGGGAGCCACCCTTCTCTATAGTCAGGGATCTCTTTCTGGCTGGATCCCACAAAAAGACAGATGCTTGGTCATCATTGACATGAGAGAGGAAGTCACAAATGTTCTGTGCATTTATTTTTGATTCCACAATAATTGAAAATCTAGATGTTTTATTTATTTATTTAAAAAAATTTTTTTTAAGATTTTATTTATTTGACAGAGAGAAACAGAGCCAGAGCAGGAACACAAGCAGGGGGAGTGAGAGAGGGAGAAGCAGGCTTCCCGCGGAGCAGGGAGTCCGATGTGGGGCTTGATCCCGGGTCTCCGGGATCATGACCTGAGCCGAAGGCAGTCGCTTAACCAACTGAGCCACCCAGGCGCCACCGAAAATCTAGATGTTTTAAAAGTACTACTTGAAGGGCACCTGGGTGGCTCAGTTGGTTAAGTGTCTGCCTTCGGCTCAGGTCATGATCCCAGGGTCCTAGGATGGAGCCCCGCATCGGGCTCCCTGCTCAGCAAAGAGCCTGCTTCTCCCTCTCCCCCTGCCTGTGCTCCCCTACTCATGCTCTCTCTCTCTCTCTCTCTCAAATAAATAAATAAAATCTTTTTTAAAAAGTACTACTGGGGCTCCTGGGTGGCTCAGTTGGTTGGGCGACTGCCTTCGGCTCAGGTCATGATCCCAGAGACCCGGGATCGAGTCCCACATCGGACTCCCTGCTCGGCGGGAAGCCTGCTTCTCCCTCTCTCACTCCCCCTGCTTGTGTTCCCTCTCTGGCTGTGTTTCTCTCTGTCAAATAAATAAAATCTTAAAAAAAAAAAGATTAAAAAAAAAGTACTACTGGATTATGTAATTGATTGTTGACTATTTAATCTAACATGCATGTTTTAAAATGCTATTTGAAATGTCTTTGAATACTACTTAATCATCATGATGATGATAATGATGGAAGGTTAATAATATTGTTTAGCCAAAACATATTCTGGACATTGTAACCCATTCTAACTGTCCCTGAGTCATACAGCTAGAACAAAAGATGTCTGGAGGACAAATCCTCATCTAGGACACAGAGTACCTCATCCTCTTCTGAAAAACACATCATGCATGCTTCCCACAGTTTTGCTCTGAAATATAATTTGAATGGAAACTTGAATTAACAATAAAGGGGTAATAATCAGGAATTGATTTCTAAAGAATTCAATGATTATTACTTTCAAGAAAATGGGATAACCTTTCTAAGGTGACAAGAACATTGGCAAGTAAAATCCCTGGGGACCTGCTGAGTTGACAAGGACTACATGTAATTAGCAATCTCAATCACCCTTGCCCTAAACTTGGTTTTGAATCCCTTGTTTCAAAGAACAAAGGAAAATTCAGTCCATCACTAGTAAGAATTACCACAGTCTCAAAATTAATAGATTATGAATTAGCTCATTTGTATTCTATTTAACAATTCTCATCAAATTGCAGGATAATTCTATTCCTCTTGCCCAGAGGCAGAGCTTTAATAAAATGGCTGGGTCGGGGCAGGCAACACCAATCTGAAGGAATTGTGGGAGGTCTATTCATGAGATTGAGCCATTATTTTTCTTCACTTTGGTCTACCTTGATGAAGTATTTGAAAAAACAAATAGAACTTCCATATTCAACATAGCTGACTTCATATATAGATGTGTGTCTGATAGTCCCAGAACATTTTTCTCCCTGGATCTTGACAACAGGGGGGCATGATGCTCTAATAGGAAGAAGCCATTTCCCCTACTAACTCCTCACTGTGTATTAGCACTTGTGCTCCGTTGCTTTTCAAAGGGAAGGTGGGAGGCCTCAGGGTAAACTCTTCCCGGTTTGTCCCTTGCTTATCCACTCAGCCTTACCTCTCACTACTCTCTGACCTGCATTCAAGCCGTGGCCAGCTTTGAGCTGTGTCCCCTCAGAGGGCCTTTGCTATGCTATTTCCACTACCCAGAACAATCATAACTGAACAGAGTTCAGTTTCGATGTTGCTTCTTCCAGGAAGCCTTCCATGGACTGCAAGGTTTTATTAAATTTCGAATACAGCTGAGCCCACTGGAAAGATCTTAACTAGAGTTTGTACCAACTGTTCCCATAGATACTGTGCTAAGGAAGTACAACTGTTAATTAATGGTGCGCCACCTAGAGCAGCGATCACTGATTTTTGACCCACTCTGTGGGGAAGCCCCAACTGCCAGGGCTGTGTGGGAAACCACATACCATTCTTTCTCTTCAGAGGAGAACTGACATTTCGCGGTGCATGCAAACCAACAGAGAGTAGAAAGGGATTCTATTTTTTAAAGTCTGGCATACTCAGATGCCAGGAAAATGAAAAAGCCTCTTTTTCTCTCTCTGTAAAGTATGTCCCACTTTGTGTACTGATCTGGCTGAGGATAGCTGGCTTATATGTTTTCATTTGTTCCCCTCGCCCCAGGTGTTAGGCTGGATTCCCCTTGATGTCCCATCTGGCTTTCACTGTGTGAAGCCAAAGCCAACGCCTCCAGAAGAACTGTCATGATGAACCTGGCATTTGGGTGATAAAGGGGAGCCTTAAAGTTATACTCTAGTAGCATTTGCCTCCAAGCCCCTCATATATATAGCAAAAGAAAACTTTCTTTTACAGAAGGCATCAGAAATACAAGTGAGGCCTCTTGATTTATTTTATTGCTATCTAAAATGGGAAGAGTCTCCATGTCATATTCTCATCCTTTTGACCTTCAGCTTTATACTTCTTGTCTGTTTCTAGAACTCTTGGGTTAATGGTGCCTTTCTGAAATCATCTGAAGGCCATCTGCTGTTGATGGATCAACATGACTTAGGTCAGTCTGAAAAGGTATCCAAGATGAATTCCTCACTGTCCTCTCTGGTCCCTGCTGGGCTGTTCCAGGCAGTGAGGATATGGCAGCCTCTGAGCTTCTGGGACACTATGTACCCGACCTTGATCAGTGTCTCACAGTCTGTTTACCTGTGTGTTCCACCTAAGCAGGAGCTCCTTTGGGACTGCATTTTTCACATCTTTGCCTTTTCCCTCAGCAGCAAGCCCCCAGCACAGTGCTTGGATCTAGCAGAGCATCCGGGAATGCTGGATTGCTGAGGGGTTGGGGGGGGTGGGATCTCTGAATGCACGTGCTTTCATGGGGTGCTCCCCACCCCTGCCAGGAGATCACTGCTGCCTTCAAGGGCAGAGGCAGGTGGTCTCAGATGTTGCACTAATACTGACACTGGCTACCTTCACTGCAAAAAAAAAAAAAAAAAACAAACCAAAAACCAAAAACCAAAAACCAAAAAACAAAAAGAACAATAATAACAATAACAATAAGTAGCATTTTTGATAATCCTCCAGTATAATTTTGCAATACAGTAATCAAAGTTAACTGCAATGCTGTGGTATGGTATGGCTTCCTCCTTAAGGACTAAGTTTGCAGAAGTGCTGTTTTGTGTTTAAGTTCTTTGTAGGGGGAGGGAACACATGGCAGCGGTGGAGAACCAGAGGTACCCCCTCCAAGGGCTGCTCTACAGCAATCATTTATGTGAGCAAATTGTCGACCCTCTATCAAGACAGTCAAGACAGTACACAGCGGAATGGAAATTAACCCTAATCACCTACTTTCCTGCCTTTTACTGAATGGTTTTCCATTGTTTTATCCTCTTTCTTTGTTTATCTGGCTTAATTATATGGTTTGCTTGATTTGCAGTGGAGAAAAAAGAAGAACATTTGACTTTTATTTACTTGTAAATGGAGTTTCTACCATGCTGCACTAAGACCAGGCTTATCTTTATTATAATAATTAAGCCAGTTTTCCAGATGAAGAGTAAACTGGTTAGATTGTTCTTTTGGCAATTTAATCTTTTTTTTAGTAGTGGAAAAGGTACGTAAGATAATACAAAAGGGTTAAATGTAACTAAAATATGAACACCCCTGCTGGCTTTACATTCCTATGTATTTATGGGCACCTGGGTGGCTCAGTGGGTTAAAGCCTCTGTCTTCAGCTCAGGTCATGATCTCAGGGTCCTGGGATCGAGGCCTGCATCAGGCTCTCTGCTCCGCAGGGAGCCTGCTTCTTCTTCTCTCTCTGCCTGCCTTTCTGCCTACTTGTGATCTCTCTCTGTAAATTAAATAAATAAAATCTTTAAAAAAATTCCTATGCATTTATATAGTATTTTGTTAAATTCCTATATAAATTTAAATATATATTCCTATATATTTATATATTCCTATGTACTTATATATATAGTCCTATGTATTTATTGAGGAATAGGTGTATGTAGGTGTATCCACACTGGAAGTTGCTCAGCACCAAGCAGTGTGCTGGATACTTGACATAAAAGGTCTTACTTAATCTTCATAGTAAATTTATGAAAAATGCATTATTAAGCATATTTATATATATTTGTTATATATATTTATATATAGAGAGAGGGATGAGGAAAATGATGGTTTAAGAGTTTTGTAACTGGCCTAAGTTCACATAAGTAGGCTGTAAAGCTAATACTTGAATCTAGGGGGTCTAACTCTAAAGTTAGTTTTCCTTCCGCTCCCTGCTATTAAGTGCTGTTATAGTTAATGGGACTGCTGACCAATCTGCCAGTCAGTCTGGCTGCCACAAAGTGAAGGCAGGAGAGGCAGAGGAAGGCCAGCACGGTATGGTATGACAAAGGAAGCACATCAGAGCAGGGCCAAGCACCGAGGGAGGCCATTAGTAAGAAACCATGGTTTGGGGAAAGATGGCGAAGCTTGAGGACAGGACAACGAGTACTGAGTCCCCCTTTCTCTCCGTAAAGGTCTGGATGGCCAAGTCAAGCAGGGATCCAAAGGGGAGGACTTGTCATAAAAGTCAGAATTGCCTGCTGGCTTAGAAGGTCTGAAGCGGAGGCAACAACCATGCAGCACCAACACTGCCTATCAGACAGAGCAACAGCTGATGTAACTTTTCCTCCTGTCACTAGCAATAACCACTACTATGTTTGCTAGTACTACCATTGCCGAGCATTTTTCAGCATCTGATTCAATTGACCTGTGTTCTTATGAGGCTTCTGATCTAGAGACCTGCTGTCCAACAGAGTGGTCCCTAGTCACGTGTACCATTTATACACTTAGTTTCTCAGCTGCGTTAGTCACACATCAAGGCCCAACAGCCACTTGGTCACGTGGCTACCCTCGTGGATAGTGCAGACATAGAACAGTGCCATCACCATCAGAAGACCTATTAGATAGCACTGTTCTGGAATCCCATTTGGGGCTAGATCTTCAGAATCTAGCACTGTGCCTCGGCATATAACAGGTGCTATCAAATGGGCATTAAATGTTAAAGCAATAAGCACAACAATAAAGGTATGCGCCAGTATGGGAATAGCATGGAGGAGGAAAGATTTTACATAATAGGATGGGGACCAGAAATACCTCCCCAAAAGAGAGAGGCATCCGTGATGCGATTTGAAATACATTAAAGGTTTTGACAGAAGTCTGGTCAACAAAGGCTGCTTGCTGCAATTCTAATGGGGAGTGGAAGAGAATTCCTTTCAAATTTAATGCCGACTTTAATGATAGCACTGGTTAACTGCTTCTAGGACAGGGACAGCTGAAGTGTGGGGGAAGGGAGAGGGGGCCCAATAACAGCTTTCAAACTCCTGAGGAATTCTCATTAGGAGAAAGTAAACAGATAGCATGCCCTCCTTATTTTAGGAAATAAACAGTTTGCAGTAAATGCCTGAAATAGTCCTAGTTCTTAAGTATTACTATGCTCTTCGAAATGAGTGTTGTGTAAGGCCTCCCTTTTAATCAGCAAATATGCTAGGCAGAGCCTTCTATAAAAAGAAGCAGTACTTAGGTGTCCATTCCTTAGCCACAAAAGGAAACTGAATAACAACATCCACACGATACGTGGTCAGTGATGGAGACTCTGGGAACTGATGCAGACTGGCTCTGGTCTAGAGCTGTCGGATCCAGTGGGTATCCCAGCACCCCGAGAACCAGAAGATTGGAGAGTGCAGAAAGAGATGTAAACAAGCCCTGTGCGGAGGCCAGGTCAGCTGACTTTAATTACCGAGGTCTGCTTCCAGAGAAGCATGAGGCTAAACCTGGTTATGTCTTGCTTACAGGTGACCTGGTGGCTGGCCAGACCCCCCACTGTCCTTGTCATCCAAATAAGTCCCATTACTAATATTTTACATGACTCTTATTAAATGCCAGGTGTTAGTTCATGTAATCCCTACAACAGCCCTACAAGATGGGCACTCTTGGGCTTCCTTTTGACAGATGGAGGGATTAAGGCACAGAGAGGGTATGTAACTTGCTCAAGATCACACAACTAACTAGTAAGGGGTAGAGCTGGGATCTGAGGGCACTGGTCATATGCCAAGTTTGGTTGGAGACAGGAAGGCCAAAGTGGGGTCATGGTGGTGAGAAGGTTCCACACTTGCTTAAACTTTTGGGGGAATCCTAGAAAATTTTCAGGGTGACTCCTCTTCTTGTTATCCCAGAGCACCCTTGGAAGTGAGAAGGGTAGATATCCAGGGACACTGCTCACCGTTGGAGGTATTTTCAGGGTTTGAGTATCTTTTTTCCTCCCCTGAAAGCTCCCTGCTCTTGAGAGATGGGGATTTCTACTCTTAACTTTCATTATAATTCCACTCTCCAAATCCATAGAGGCCAATGCAAGAGATGTTGAAGAGATCTTCAAATTCTGTACTTTTCCATGAAGCCCCAAGAGGAGGGAACAAGCGTGACCCCCACAGTTGGCCTCTGCTGATGGGAAAGTCCCTGGCTTGCCTGTCCAAGGTCAGGCATCTGACCCGACTCAGCAAGGACCAAGAGCTCCAAGTCTTGGCCAACTCTGGGCCCCAACCACCTATAGTTTTTCTTATTCATGAGGAAGAGTTCATGAGGCACTCCCTCCTTGCGCATTAAACTGAAGAGACAGCTGCAAGCACGATAGGCTCTTTGGGTTCCTTATTGGCAGGTACGTCCATTACACCATTATAGATACATCAGCCCCTTGTCTTCAGAAAGATGATTCATTTTTTTTTTTAAGTTGGCATCTCTTTCTTGAAGTCCTTTGGTCCCATAAGGACAAGTCAAACTATAATAAGATGTAATAATAAAACTTGCAATCAAAGAGACCCAAAGAGTATCACGTTGAAAAAAATAAGACTTACATGCTCTTCACATGACCGAAGTCAGCTTTTTAGCTGTGTTTTATACTAATATCCAAATTCTACTGAAACCTTCCAGATTTTGTGTACATTCACAAACATGAAAGGCGTCATCCTGCACAAGGCCTTACTCCACAGTGACCTCCACCTTTGAATAAGCACTTCTGTGTGTCATGTACTCCACCACTCACTCCAGGAGGAAAGAGAAATAAAGAGGGGCCCAGAGCTCTGTGTGCTTCCGACAAAACCTTTCCCTCCCCCCACACCTGCCTTTCCTTCCACATGCACAGTCTCATCACAATAATCTGCCTTGGAGATCAACTGCTACTAAGCCCAACATACCCTGTACTCCTTGTCATGTCTGTCACTGAGGCTCCCAGGCATGCCCCATCACTCCTGCTTTCGAGAGCTCTACAGGTCCCTCCTCAGCCTCCATTCCCCCCTGGCCAACTTCCAAATCCTTGTGCCTCCTGGAACCCATGTCCATTAGCATTAGTACTGATAGAGTCTCTATATTCTCAACTTCTTTGAAACCTCCCTTTGCCTACTTGCTCTCCCCTCCCTGACAGCTCTCTCAAGTAGGGACTGCTTTCTCTCCCATAAGCTTCATGCCACCAGGCCTAGAGGTGAGGTCCATAGTCTTTGGTCTGCAGCCCTAGCAATCCTGCCATCAGCAGCTCTATTGTAGATATGGGATCGACTCTGCTTTATGGGTAGGCTGCTTTAAGGGATTGGACCCAAGCCAAGTGTAAGGATGCCTGCCATATCCTTGCTGAATTAACTTGCTTAGCTTACTTAGTGATCCTGAACAAGTTATTTTCTCCAAATTCACGGGTTTTTATCAAGTACACACTACTCTGTCCTAGGCAATATGAAGCTTGAAATACAGATGCCTCCCTCCTCAAACTTATCTACCTGGGAAAACCGGAGTTGGTGTGGGATAATGACTAAGGGCATGTAAGTAGTTTCCAGAAGCCCACATGTAAAAATTGCTCTCATGCAGTCATTGGGAAGAAATGTAAATGCAAGACCAGGCTGGGTGCAAACAGGGTCGTTCCCACTTACCTCTGGCCCACTCTTGCATTAGCCAGTCGCTCCTAAGAGCCAGATAGCCCATTTTTTCAAAAGATACTAGAAATGCAGATTTTAAAGTGAAACCTGAATTTTACTTTATTTTTTGTTATTATTATTTTTTGTTTTAAGTAGACTCCACGCCCAATATGGGGCTCAAATTCATATCCCTGAGATCAAGGGTCACACACTCTACCGACTGAGGGAGCCAGGTGCCTGGAAATCTAAATTTTAGCTAACTAACAATTCAAAAAAATTTAAAAACACTGTGAAAGGTAGCCTAGCAGTGTGTTAAGAGCACAGATTCTGGGAGCTAGACTGCCTAGGTTCAAATCTTACCTCCAAAATTCACTATGAGTGTGTCTTTGACCCACTGGCAAACTTTTCTGTGTCAGCATTTGCATTTGTAAAATAGACATAATAATAGCACCCACCTCCTAACTCTACAACCTGCCTGACAGTGTCTGGAAGCACTCTATAAATGTTTGATAACTGCCTAAGTGTAACCAGCCTTCTTAAACATCCATGACAGATCAGCTCTAAGCAAGATGAGCCTCAGTCTTGGTGTGTTTAAGTCAATATACAAGAGAGCATTTTTAGGTGCTTACAAATAGTGCAGAGTGTAAGAACTGGGACATCTCAAGAGAAGATTCATATGGATTGGGGAGGCTTCCTGAAGGTGAACTTGAGCTGGGCTCTACCGGACAGTGCTCCTGGCTGGGCCAGCAATAAGACCGAGAAGGTTACAGGCAGGTGAGTGTTTCAGGCAGGGTCTCTGCAGGAAACACACAAACTGGGCAATGTTAGGAGAATTTAATAAAAGAGGTATTTACAAAGAAGTGATCAAGGCTTGAGGAAATGAACCCGTAGAGGTAGAGCAGCATTCCAGGGCTGGTCACAATGGGAACCATGTTCAGTTCTGAAGAGGCACGGGAAGGAAGCAGGGTCCAGAACATGAGAAAGGAACACTATGGGAGGCTGACCTGGCAGGAGGCCAGGTGATGAATACCCAACCTCATCTCCTCCTAAAATCTCCAGCAGATGCTTTTTCAGTAGCCAGTGCCAACCAGAAGCCAATGGCCCTGGAGCCCACTGATACAGACCATACACGATGTCCCTCCCCCAACTCCTTCCTGATCCCTGCACAAAGCAAGTGAAAAGTGAGAATAACTAGCACAATGGGAAAGGAACAGAGGCTAAAATGTGTTAGAGAACAAGAAAGCTACTCAAGCCTTAGTTTTTCTATCATATTCTTTTGCTGTCCCTAAAGTCCAGTAAATAACAGGAAAACATTTTACGGTGTCGGAAGGACACTGTGGCTATTCACACACTTGGTGAGGTGGAGAAGTGAGAGAGAGGAGGAGAAGTTGGCCAGTGGCTCAGGGGATGGGGAGGTGCATTTATGAAACACTTCAAATAGTGAAAGGTTTCTAGAGAAAGAAAAAATGTGCACACATGTCTACAAAACTGTTACACTTGAATGCTTAGCCAGGTTTTTGGAGACAAGCTATAGAAAGCAGATGATATTGTCTTCATGGACATGACCTCAATATTTAAAAAGTGGAAACTGACTGGTCAAAAAGTCCCAAGGAAGTGTTTCCCAATTGTCTATTATATATATATATATATATATATATATATATATATATATATATAATATTATTATATATATATAATGCAGAACTACCTGCTTGGTTCAGCCAAAACTTCAGTGAGTTGCTGTATGTACTTGTTCATGTGATGGTACATATTACAGCCTGCTAGAACAATTTACGCCCCTACATGGAGATCTGAGTCTCAGAAGCAGCTCTGGAAAGCACGGTGTGGACTACAGGGTCTTTCCTTTGTGAGCCTCCCTCCCAGTTACCTTGGATGAACCAGCCATCAACCATAAATGGCCATAAACTCCTACTCCTCACAAACTATGACCTCCTTCCTGGAGGGGCTCTAGAAGTAACAAGTTCTGCATTGTCAGGCAGCACTTTCTCCGGTTGGGACTAATGGCCTTCCGGGGACCTCCAAGATCTTGGAATCCAGTCTTCCCAAAAACATTTTCAAAAGTCTCCATAGGCATTAAATGAACAAAGGATTCCATGGGCAAATGAGTTTGGGAAATGCTGGTTGAGAGCTACAGAAGTTAAATAGGTTTTTTGTTAAGGGTAAATCTCTGAGAGCTTTTTTTTTTCTTTTTTTTACTTTAAATTTATTTTATTTTTTCAGTGTTCCAAGATTCATTGTCCATGCCCCACACCCACTGCTCCATGCAATATGTGCCCTCAGTACCCACCACCAGGCTCTCCCGTCCCTCCACCCCCTCCCTCCAAGTCCCTCAGTTTGTTTCTGTGTCCAAAGTCTCTCATGTTCCGTTTCTCTGAGAGCTTTTAATATCAAATGCAAATGGCAAATCTCCTGGAGGAAGATACAATTCTCAGACATTTTCAAGCTTTCTTGATGAAAGAATAACTTTCCCTATAGCAAAGCAAGCAGCTTGCAGGACAGGTGTGCTGCTGAACACACTTGGGAATGTGGATCACAAAAGAAGAAACTAGAGTCCAAAGAAGGGAAATGTCATGCGCAAGGCTTCCCCACTAATTGGCTCTCTGGTTGCAGCAATACTAAGATTACATGTAACCTTCTTTTATAGCCATAACTCATCTCTCCTCCACTTAGATGGAAAAAGTCTCCTCCTTCATTTTGTCTTTTCCTAATAAGGCATATGTCCTCTACCATCACCTCTTGCTCTGCTTATCATTTTAATTGCATTTCTCTGAACTTTGCCCCATCCTAAACTATCTTTCTTGAGGAACAAGGTCAGGAACATCGTACACATTCCAGATAGGAGCACATGATGGCTCTGTCCATGTGTTCAGCCTGGTTTCCTGCAATTCTGTCAAGGACCCAACATGTCCTCAGCCTTCTGGCCTACAGGAGTGCCCAGTGTTCATTGTACTTTCTGGGGCTACACTGATAGCTTGAAGTACACCATCTTCTAAGTCAAGGGCTTATGTTTCATTTCCTTCCCTAGATTAGGCTAGAGATCAACTATCTCAGATCTCCCACAGTGTCCAGGCTCCCACATGATTGCTGGTCCCCCAAAAGTCTTGCATTTGTTTTGCTGAGTTGATATTCTAGAAGTTTCTTCCCTAATTATTATTCTGCTTTGGCTCCAAATGAAACACGTTTACTGCATGTCTATAGTTTTGCAGGATCTTGTTGATATTTATCCCGGACAGCTAACTTTGGAATTTATGCCAAATCTACAACTGCTTTCTTTAATGCCTTCAAAATATTTTCTATGAAAAAATAATTTCTATAAGCTATTTCTTATGGTTTTGTACTACTTCTTCTATATATGACAAAGGCTTACATCCGGTTGGAAGATAGCCTTTAAAACAAATGGCTTTTACAAAATAGCAAAGATGCTGGCAATGAAAAGAACAGCCAAGTAAACGGGTTTGTGCTTTTAACTGAGTAAGGTATAGAACGGTTGATCATTATATTTTACACCTGAAACTAATAATACACTGTATGTTAATTATACTTGAATTTAAAAAAAACAGCTTTGTGCTTTTAGATGCAGACACACTGAGTTCTGTTGAGTGTCAAGGCTGAGTTGGGGAGTCCAGCTACTGCTTACACTACAGCAATGAGGACAGAACATTCTTGGCTGAGAGCCCCGTCCTTGTGGGCAAGTTGCCTTTGAATTAGACTTCCCAGTACCTGGCATGGTTCTGGGCTCAGAGCAGATGCTGAATAAACATTTTTTTAAATGAACAAATGATGGAATAAAGGAATGAATAAATGGTTAAAGATACATTCCGGAAAAGAAACATCTTAGGCACAGTAATGGTCTTAGCAGCAAAGCATAAGCTGTCAGTGTCCTTTGTTCTTTTTCTCATTCCTTGAAATCCAGTCCCTCTAACACATCCTTTGTACTCTGAGACATTCCTCAGATCCCCACCCAGCAGGAGGCGATCTAGGCAGTCATATCTTTAGATAATGAAAATTTTAAATTTCCAAGGAGAATTATGGCTGTAAAACCATTAGCAGAAAACCCTTCGGAATGCTGTTAGGAACCAAAGGTGACATTTGTGTCTATAGATAGAACAGAAAAGCATTCAATTCAAACACTGTTCTAAAGCAGCACATATGTCTAATTTTATACAGTAAACTTGGATTCTATTTTTCCCTCTAAAAAAGGCACAAAGATAGCAAAATATTACGTTTGCCAATTCATGTTACTATTCTGTATCTATTTCTATGAGGACATTGTTATGGAGCTGTTTTCATAATAGAACCTTCATTCTAAATCTCTGTACACCTTATGAATTTTACCTCATGTCAGCTTTTTGTCCCCAAAGAAGTCACTGGGTTTCCTTTAATAATACCAGTAACTAGCTCTAGCCCTCCACAGCTGCAGAGGTTTACCGTCCTGGGAGATCTTCAATGTTAC
The DNA here is from genome assembly GCA_004023965.1 of Spilogale gracilis. Lineage (NCBI taxonomy): Eukaryota > Metazoa > Chordata > Mammalia > Carnivora > Mephitidae > Spilogale > Spilogale gracilis. The sequence goes on from PITA01000894.1 coordinate 217,458, forward strand.
AATTCATGCTTCCAGTGAAAACACTGACAGTCAACATGATTTATGGGGAGAAGGACTGATTAGGACTAGCACACTACCGAGCAAATATTAAACAACGATGGGGAACTTTTAATACGCAATGCTCTCTTTGTTCATAACAAAAACAAGCCAGAAACAATTTCCTGTGCTACAGTTCAGTGAAATGGAAACTTGTTTTTAAGGTTCCTTGTCGTGTGTTGTACACATTTCAGGGAAGCAGCCTTCACTCATGAGAGGCATTGGCTCCTTCAAGGACTCCCTCCTTTCCATTTCAAATGGAAACCAGCTGCACCTGTCAGCGGTTATGAGCACACCTATGCAGGAGGTCAATGCTGGGCTGGAAGGCACCTCGCCATGAAAAGCATCAAGCTTCTTTATCACAGCTAAAGTTTGTCCACAGTGAATGGTCAGTGACAACCTGAAGTTCCTCGATGCTTTCTGGGCATTATTCCCTCTCCCTGTGTGGAGCTATAAATAAGCACATGAGGGGCGCCTGGGTGGCTCAGTTGGTTAAACGACTGCCTTCGGCTCAGGTCATGATCCCGGATATCCGGGATCGAGCCCCACATCGGGCTCCCTGCTCGGCGGGAAGCCTGCTTCTCCCTCTCTCACTCCCCCTGCTTGTGTTCCCTCTCTGGCTGTGTTTCTCTCTGTCAAATAAATAAAATCTTTAAAAAAAAAATAATAAGCACATGATATAGTATGAATTGGGGGCTGAAATAGACACTGATTATAGACAGAAAAGGTTCTGAAAAGATAAGTATATGGATTTCCCATTCAGAATAAGTAATTTTGAAAACCCAGTTGTGGACTTTCTTTTCTCCCCTTAATGATTTAACTCCTCCTAGATGATTTGAGAATATCCCCATATGCCCCAACTCTCTGCCCCCGAATTCCCAAAAACAACAGTAAAAAAGATTCTGGCAGAAGCCAAAGGGTCAACGAATCCTAAATGACTTTCAGGCTCACGTATGCACCTTCAGCCATGAGAAAGGTGAAGCCGTGTTATGAGTCACCCCTTGACAAGAGGTTCCAGACCATAAAAATGAACAACTGCATATTTAGTGCAATGAACTGCATCACTTGTAAATCTCAAGGGAGCAAATCTGAAACTGGGAAAGACTGGGATATCTTGTTAAAATCACATAATACACCCAGGGCATGCACGTGCACGTGTGTGCACACACACAGCAAAGGTTGGGGAGGGGTGGGTAGAAGCAGAGGCTGCCCTACAAGCCTGGCCGTGTATATTGTCCTCTGCGATGTGCTCCATCATTCCAGAGCAACCTAGAGCTAGTCCTCTGGCCTGGGGGCCACTCTGAAAGACTTTTGAGATAATTCTTAAAACAAGAGTCCAAAAAAAGAATATTGTTTGTCTCTCTTTGTGTCTTTGTTCGTGTCGGACAAAATTCGTACCAACTTCATTTTCGTAGCTTTTGGGAAGGGACGAACTGGTGCCTTTCTGGTACTGCTCACGAGCACGTTTCCAGCCAGTCAGCGCAATACCCATCTGCATTTATGGAGTTAATTGATGTCTATTAATTTCGCTCAGATTCTCTCTCCTTCCACCTCCCTATCCCTTGCTTTTTTTTTTTTCTTTTTCTGTTTTAAAGAGAGAAAGCTAATGAAAACCATGTTTATGTGCTCAGAGGCACAGAGGAAATTCATTACTCTGAGGACTAGCACACTCCACAAGTGAAATGAAAGTAATCTTATTTATGACAGGAAGGGGCCCAAGCTAGACTGAACTGCGCCACACTGGGACTGCTCGTAGGAAGGACTGCAGAGCTCCCGCACCAATTCCAAATGGCGGCCTCACTGCCAACAAATACACTGATGGCTCTGTGTTTGGAAACTCTTAGGAGCCCCAGATACACAGCCATCTAACAGAGATGAGAAAAGAAACCTGTTCAGAATACACCAGTCTTCCTTCACACCTTCCAGAACCTTCCCGGGACTCTATATTACTAAATTTCAAAAGACACTTCATCAAGTCATTAGTCCACAACATTTATCAAGTACTGGCCTATAAACACAGCTAGGCTAGTTTCATGGCCTAATTTCCTTAATTATAAGGGTTTCTCACTGTAGATTCGTGGGCCATTTCCCATGTAAATAAATAATAGAACTGTTTAAACGACATGTTTTCACAATAAATGTCCACTTGTGCCTTGGCACACAATTTTCTCTTTCCTTCTTGACAATCCCATCAACAGTAAGTATACTTCTCATGTAACTATTGCATTCTTTTTGCCCCATATGTTTTTTTTCCTCATTCATTTAGTCAACAAAAATCACTTGGGTCTTGTGTACTAGACACTGGGAGCCACTGGAGGCCGAGTCTCTTCTAAACTACTTATGAGTACTCTACAAAATCTTAATAAACATTATGTGGATTTTTGGCAGGAATAAGATGGTTCTTCTAGTATTTACGGTGTGGCTTCCTAGAACAACTTTTGCTGGAAGGTCCTCTGAGATCATCAGGCCCAACCCTTTGTTTATGGATGAGGAAAGAGGTTCAAGGGTAAATCCTTTTTATTTAAAAAAACATACTTTCCAATACTTTAAGCAACTTGCCCTGTTTACCGTTGAAGGAAAAGGATATTATTGCTTGGATTATATGCAGGGAGGGATTTTATATTTCCCTCATCTATATGAGAAGGGCTTATCTCTTTTTCCAGCATTAAACAAAAAGGGTCAGCTAAAAACATTTGGTCTTCTGGAGTCACATGCAGACATCCAACACTGGAGAGCTATTACGAATTCATCAATCAACTGTTTGGATCAATACATCTTTATCAAGCCTTGTGCCTAACAAGTAGTAGGAGAAAAGCAAGGCACATACTCTTTTGCACGTGACTCTGAGTTGTACAAGGAGGGGTAAATAAGTAAATGTGTTTATGTTATGGTGTGGTAGGTGCTTTGAGACAGGAGTACGGAATGCTATGAGAGAAGGAAGGCTCCTCCAGGATGAAGGGGAGACTTGCTCTGGAGACATTAGCACCTTTTCTGGGCAGAAAGAACAACTCTTAAGAAACCTGGAAAAGGAAACCTCAAGAGTTTTTGGAGAGTCAGTGTTAATGGTCCACACTGGTGGGGAGGTAAGAAAGGGATGATAGAGTCACACCTTAAATCCAAGCATTCCTTACTTGCCTTGGCCAAGTTGCATGTTTTCAAGTGTGGCCTGTAACTTTATTTTCCTGGCTATTTCACTTGTAATGCCACGCTCTATTCTGTGTTCGGCTTTGCAACACACAGAGGTGTTTCCAAATATCTTAAAAAGGCCCTGAATTCAATCCATCCAGCATTTACCAAGTACCTCCTATGCACTACTCTCCCCACTGTGTTACCTCAGCTTTCTGTGTGTACATCGTTCGATCAGAGCACCCTGCAGTAGGGCTCCTCCACCTTCCCTTGAGGTCTAGGGAGCCCAGGCTCTGAAATCCTAGCGTAATGCCAAACATAGAGTAGGAAATCAACAGATGTTTGTGAATGATGGCTGTGCTTGGTGGAACCTAGTTCAATTCTCATAATATAGTTAAGTGCACAAAAAAAAAAAAGAAAGAAAAATGTTTCTTGCATAGCACGTTTCAGTGAAAATGGCAAGGGGACAATAAAAAAATGGCTAGGAGGTCCCCGTTCTCTGCAAACTAGCATAACTCAGCATTCCTTGCCATAAGGTACATGGCACAGTTTTGTGCTCTGAGCCTACAGCATCCACTAGAAAATTTTAGTGGTGTAGTACCACACTGGGTAGCAGATGTTTTGAATAAAAAGTAGACATTACAAGCTAATGATTTAGCAAAACAAACCCAAAGCCAGCAATTCGGGAAGGAGAACAGGAACTATGTCAAAATGTCCAGCATTATTATAGGGTCTACTGTTTGCTACCTTAGTTTTTCATTAAGCAAAACTCACTATATTTAAGGCAATTTTCAAAGAGTAAGTACAGAAAAACACAGTAATAAAGACTAACCATATACTCAGATGGTCAGGACACAGACCAAGATTATGGATTTTATGGCTCTGATCCACTACAGTTGGTCCTTAAACATCTATCATTCATCCGGTGTTTACTGAGGACCTACTATGTGCCAGGCACTGTACTGAGCCCTGGGAATACAGAGGTGAGGAACATATCAGCTCTGCCTTGTGGGAATTTATAACCTAGTAAGGGATAGAGCAAAGTAAGTTAAAAAAAATTGCCATTAAGTCAACCTTTGGAAGAAGCAGCAGGAGAGTCACAGCCGGCTTCCCAGGAGAAGCTGTCAATCATTGGGCAGTTCAGATAAAACTCTGAAAACAGATTAGCACATGTTTTCCATCACTACTAGAAAAAATAACTCAAGTCAGAGTGCTCACTAACACTGGCTTATCTTCCAAGATGGTAATGCACCTCTGCCTGTTCTCAGAAGCTTTGTAATCTGACTACTTCATCAAATAATACACTCATTAAAATACATTTGCCTTTAAAAATGCGTTAAGTTTGGGAGAGGTGGGGAAATGAAGAGCAACGAGGTAAAGAGCTTGGGGTCATTCATCTTCCTCCTGTAGTAACTCGTTGAGGCCACACAGAGGCACTCTGGGCTAAAGAATGAGAGGGGTTTCTTTCCCACTCTACATTCTTTCTCTTCTCTAGGAGGGGCTTTCAGAGAGCAATGTGGGCTCATGGGGCATCAGGAGGACCAGCAGCTCTGGTAGCAAGGCACATTTTTGTCTAGCACTGAGTACAGATGTTTTTGACCACAGGGCAAAATAAATCTTATTTGTGCAGGAAGAATTAAATGAAGGCGGAGCCTGCTTCTTAAGAGAGGGGGCTTCTATTACTAGAAATAACCATTTTTTTCCCCACAAAGTCACCTCTGGGGGAGGAGGGGACTAAATACATAATGAACAAAATTAAAACGTTAAACAATAATGACAACAAAACCCGTTATAAAATAAAACAAGCTCTCGCGATAAGGAGACATTTTTGAAAAGGACACACGGCTAGAAGCAGTTCTGATGATATTCCCTTTGGTGCTGCTTTGGATGATCCTGTTCAAACAGGAATCTTCCTTATTAACCTTCATCCTGAACAGGTCCATAATCCAATATTTGTGATACTACAGTAAGTTGTCATGGAAATAAATTTCATGCTGCAATTTAGCTCTTTGGTTACCATCCTGGATCATACACCAGCAGAAAGTAAGACAATCCTATCTGCCCTGAGCTAGCATTTTCCTTTCTTAGGGATCAAGCAGTTTCAGAAATATTAGACAAACTGTATACTGTGATAACATAAATCTTTAAACAGTATTCAAATCTTGATATAGATTTTCAAAACTCTAGTGCTTCACTGTACAGAATTTTTGTCTAGCTAAAACTCCTGAAGTCTTTCGCTATGAGTATTCTAAATTTTCTTTGAACAAGACAAAATAAACAAATTGTGTTAGAAATGAGTAAGAGGCTCTAATTAGAATATCGCTGAATGAAAACATATACTTGTTACTTTTTGAAACATTTAGTTTTAAATTGGGTTTGTGTAGATTTTTTTTTAAGCGTCTTAGGGAACCTGAATAACCATGAACCTTTCTCAAGATGATATTTCAGGACATTAAAAAATGATCAAAATCTTATCCTCCCTCCTGCTTCTATCCCCATTCCCTAAAAGAGAAAAGAAGCAAAAGTTCTTGCGCAATACTCGTGTTTGGGTGGGCACCATTGACTAATTATAACACAATAGACTATTTTCTGCTTCCTAAAAATAAGAAGGGCGATTATCCAGGGGTAGGGGTGGTTATGCAATGGGACCACATGGACCACCCTTCACCCACTGGAAATAAATGTGGAAAACATGTCAATCACGTATTTAAAAAAGAAAAAAAAAAAAAAAAAACAAGGAGAAAGAGGATGGATAAAAACTAGTTCAATAAAGACCTGCTGTGTAAACCAGTTAGGTCCATCAGAATCAGGACTTGGAAGTACCCAGCACTGGTAAGATTAAATTCTTTTAAAATTAATTTTTGGGAAAAACATAGGGCATTGGGTTGTAGTGTAAAAAGCCCTGGGTTGGGAATCAGGAGACAGGATCTGAGGTCAGCTCTGCAACACTTGAGTTCTGTGCCCTGGGCAGGTCGCTTTATCTCACTGGTGGGTTTTCTCTGCAAAAGGGCTCGGACTGCTTGACTTCTGAGACCCTTTCTAGCTCCATCAGTCCAGGATATTGGTTCTTCTAAGCAACCTCTCAGGGTTGTAACGTACCCTAACTGGCAAAGATGATTGGCCAAGGCTGCATGGTGAGGGCTGGAGGGGCAGCCGGCTGAAGGAAAACTTGAAAACAATTCCTTACCCCCCCAAAAAATTGTACATAACTCATTCTTTACTCAAGTTATTAATAATCGTGGTGCTCATAGCCCTATCAATTCTTATTCCTCTTACATTTCTCCATTCTGTCGTCAGAGGTAATTTCAAACCCTCTCCTTTCCTCAACCCCCCAGAGCTTCCTTCCTCAGCCCTTCTGCTGGCTGGCTGCCTGACTTCCTACTTGACCAAGAAGATGAAGCCATCAGCGGGGCCTTCCGCGGCTGCCCACCTCCCACCTTGCAAGCTTGCACATGTGCCCACAGAATGCTGGTTTGCCTCCTACTTTGGTGCATAAGCCACCCCAACTGCCAACAAAAACTGAAGTCAGATCGTGTCACTTCTCCACTCAAAACCCTCTGGCTCACGCAGAGCTGAAGCCAAAGTCTCTAGGAAGGCTGACTCTGTCCTCCTTGCTCTGCACTCTGCCATCTCTCCTCCTGACACCAGACACCCTCTATTCCCTCCCCCCCGGCTCATTCCACCCCCGCTCATTCCAGCCTTCTGGTTCTTCTGCTGGAACAGACCAAGCAAGCTGCTGCTTCAGGGCCTTTACATTTCAAGTTTCCCTACCTGGTACGGCATCCCCCCAAATATCAAAAAGCCTCACCACCTTGCTCTCTAGGTCTGTTCAAATGTCTCCTTTTCAGGGAGGCCTCTCCTGACTATCCCCTAAACAATGGCATACCCAGGTCATACTCGGTGCCATCCCTGCTCCCCTTCCTTGCTCTCTTTTTCTGCAAAGCTATAATCAGCATGTGACATGCTCTGTGTTTGTTTATCGTCTTCCCACACCAGAATGTAAGCTCTATGAGGGCAGAGGTTCGTTGGATTTATTCACTGTTCTAATCCCAAGGAGTCTGAGAGGGCCAGGACCCACATTCATGCAATGATTTAATGGGTTTCTAGGATACTATTAACCATTTAAGAAAAAACTGGTAAAATTTTGATATTGTTATAGAACAAGCCAAGCATTAAAAGCCAAAATGAACTATTATAGATCTGTGGTTCATAGATGACTAAAGGAAAAAAGTAGGATATGCACACCTACAGAAAGGTAGGTCTGAATCTTACTCCACTCCAACAAGGCTCCAAATAACATGAGCGGCAAAATAAGGCGAAGACACAGCACTCCTGACAAGCATCGTTCCCGACGGCAATAATCCAATGTTCTCACACTTCAGAGGCCAATTTCCTTCTGGTGATTTCTCCTCAATTCATCCTGAGTGGACAGAATCACTCAAGTCAGAGTGATTTTTATTCAGTCAATCAATTCTTTGTTAGCAAAACACTCCACTGGGCCCATGAAGTGCAGTTTTCATGCTTCTCTTCTCCTTTCTTACTAGACAGACATTTCTGGGGGAAGGGTCCCAGCATAGACTCTGGGGGCCAGATGCAACCCTATCTTAGGATGCTTAGGACATATAAGTATAAAAAAATTCCTACCAGCCTCACTTTGCTCATTGAGAACTATGCAATGCATATGCTTGTGCTAGACATGGCTCAGACTGTCTATGCCCATTCTTATGAGGCTTTAGACTAATGGCAGCCATAATAAGGCTTGTTGTAACAGCCTCTCACAGTACACACTCAAGATGGGCAGTTAGCAAGCAGGGCAGCTTATAAAGTTACAGATATGATAGTCCCGTGGAATGTTCCAACGCTCATTTGATGTGTAAAGAATACTACTCAATGCAGAAACGATTTTAGTCAGACTTTCTCATTCCCAGATGATACAAATAAACTGTGGCAAATTTCCTGGGGTGCAATGTGACTCATGTTCGCCAGGAGTCTTAAAAAGAATTGTGCCCTTTGACCTAGTAATTCCATTTCTGTGACTTTAGCCTAAGGAAGTAATCAAAGATAAGGACAAAGATTTATGCACAAGGATGTTCAAAATCTGGAAACAACTGAAGTGTCCAAAAATAGGAAATGCTCCAATTAATAATAGTAGCTCTTAAAATATAATGCAACTATTAAAGAGGAATTTTTGAACTTGGTAAGTACTCCTGATATCAAAGTCAATTTGTATTTAAGCTTTATTTGTATAGGTATAGGTATATTTATATATACATGTGCCTATGAATTGAAAGAAACTTACCAAAATATTTACAGTGATTATTTCTGGTCATGGGATTAGAGTTGATTAAAAATGTTTGGCTTCATAGTTTTTTACCATAAACAGATATTTCTTAATTTTGAAAAATGCCATTGGACTATCGAGTGATAGTCGAGGTGCTTGAGAACGCTTGTGATCATGTCCATGTTGCTGAAATTCTCATTCTTTCAGACATATCACTCTTGTATAAAATCACCTACAAACAGGATCCCAAACGAATAAAACACAAAGGTAGGGAGCTCTGCAATCATCTACCCTCCCCCTCTTCCTAGAGGGTTCTCTTGTGGTCACTCACTGATTTAATTTAGATTAATATGGTAGGTCTTAGGTGGCTACCCTGTTTTGGATCCCAAGCAATGCTAATTATTATCATAAAGGACAAGCAAGTCGGGAGGTTTAAAGTTCAGGCGCAGAGGTTGCCGTCTACATTTCTGCCATTTGGCTGGCCAAATTACAAGAGTCTGGTGAGTCAATATGAGAGATTCCAAACACAAGGGTCAACGCTGGGCTACTGACCTGCCTGACCCCACCTCAGAGCCAAGAACTGCAAGGCAGTTTTTCCTCCCACGCCAAAACCATTAGCAACCAGCTTGTCTCGGTTGATTCTTTTCTCTTACAACTATTTTTGAATAGATAATCGTTTTTCTGGGGCCCACACACTAAATTAAGCTGTCATTTCATGACTTTTCTTCACTATAAAGACCCTGAATGTGTTTGTGACAGTACTGTACTTGCTAACATTAATTCACATTAATTAAATGATATTCTCTTTCACATCGGGGTATGGTCCCACTAGACACACATATGGTCTAGAGGGGATGGGAAAAGCCAGCTTATACTACACTTCTCTAGAGTTAGAGGGTCACCGATTCAGAACTAAATAATAGACAAGCTATCCAGAGCTCTGTCCGGTCACTTTTTAGAAATAATTTTCCGAGAGCCTGAGGATGCACAGACATGGGCAAGTTAGAAAACTGTCAGTATCCACCCAGTCAGTCATCAATTTCTAGTGATTCCCAGCCAAATTGCTCTGGTGTTTGGATCCCCCAGTCCTCCCTCACTACATTATGCCAGGGTCTAGGTTTCTAAAAAAGTGAATTCAGATCTGAGGAGGAGAGTTGTTCCCCTTCTTCCCGGGCACAAGTGGTGGGACACTGCTATGCCCGGCCCATGGAGAACTCCTGGACATGGCCAGTGTAAGCAGGCATTAAAGAAGATGGAGCCTGGGTGTCTAGGTTATTATTCAGGTGAGGGCCGGTCATGAATCCTTATATCTGCCCTTCAGTGACCAAAAGTTGGTGTGGAGGGTCTTCGGCCAGGGTGGAAGGTTTGGCTGATGTTTGAGTTGAAATTTTGTCCCAGATATTCCTCCTTCCAGAATTGCTCTTGCAGCCTCCCTCATCATCTTTCCCTAAACTTGAAGCCACCATTAACATGAAACATTGAAAAAGCCTTTTAGGGATGCCTTGGTGGCTCAGTCAATTAAGCGTCTGCTTTCGGCTCAGGTCACGATCCCAGGGTCCTGGAATCAAGCCCCATATTGGGCTCCATGCTCAGGGGGGAGTCTGCTTCTGCCTCTCCCTCTTTCTGCTGCTCCCACTCCTTGTGTGTGTGCATATTCTCTCTCTTACAAATAAATAAAATCTTTTTTTAAAAAGCCTTCTATCATTTTAGGAACAATTTCTACCATAGCTAACATCTGTATCACCGAGATGAAGGAATATTAATAATGTGAAACTTCCAATTAAAGAAGAAACCCATTTTAGAGGCACAAGCATGAACTTATTGGGCCATTTAGTTAAGGATGGACCTGTCAAGTGTGTAAGATCAATTTTAAGTTCTATTGAACACTTTCAAGTATCCTGTTGGTTTTCAACAATAAAAACTTTCAGTTGTTCTTAAAAATTGTCTTTAAAAGGATATCTGGGGTGCCTGGGTGGCTCAGTCAGTTAAGCGTTTCCCTTAGGCTCATGTCATGATTCTGGGGTCCTGGGTTCGAGCCCTGTGTCTGGCTCCCTACTCAGTGGGGAGTCTGCTTCTCTCTCTCCCTCTGTCCCTCCCCACCCCCACCGCACTCATGCTCTCTCACTCTCTCTCTCTCTCTCATAAATAAAATCATTAAGAAACTATATCTTGGGTGCCTGGGTGGCTCAGTGGGTTAAAGCCTCTGCCTTCGGCTCAGGTCATGATCTCAGGGTCCTGGGATCAAGGCCTGCATCCGGCTCTCTGCTCAGCAGGGAGCCTGCTTCCTCCTCTCTCTCTGCCTGCCTCTCTGCCTACTTGTGATCTCTCTCTCTGTCAAATAAATAAATAAAATCTTAAAAAAA
>PITA01000895.1:0-75615 GCA_004023965.1 Spilogale gracilis
AAAAGCCAAAGGTTCAAAATCTGTGCATGCCTTTCACCGTATCTCCAATTTCTGGATCTAGCAATGTGCCCTATGATAAAAGATCCATGTGTGTAAATAACATAGTACAGTCCTATCTGAATATAACTTCTTATTCATCTTGTTTCATTAACATAATTTATACCTCAATTAAAAAAATTTTCTATCTGCAGACAATAGATTTTTCTAAAATATTCCATAACTCAGATTTCTGTTCAGACCACCTTCTCCTTCATCTCTTTTCTCAAATCAGTGTAATTTTATGGTATACCTCATTAAATTGTTTTTTCTCACCTTAGTGAAACTCAACTCAAAGTATAATATTACAAACACAGATGTAGCATATATTAACATATTACAAAAAGGATAATAAATACATATGGATCCATGCTAAATAAGACAGTGCAAAGCAAAAAACACACAACACCATGCTATGTTCATCTATTCTGAATCACTACAAGAAGGCCCCGAAAGCATCCTGGCTCATACAAACTGATGTTCCCAGATATCACTAGTGCCCTATTATTCCAAAATAATTAAATGTTCTATTAAAGACATTTCCATGTTTATTTGTTTAAAACAATCTATAGCAACTTTGACTACTAATCCTGGTAAGGATAACAACACATTATAGTTTTAATCAAGTCATAGATTCTAAGCTAAGTATTTTCTACTATCATCCTTTTATTTAAAAACACATTCATGGAGCTAAGCAACATTCAGTTTAAGGGGTTTTTATTTCTGATTTCTTTTGATTGATTGTGATTTTCAGATGTGTCATTTAGTCATCCTCTGCTTCAGTGAAAAAGAATTCTTCAAGCACCTGACTAAAGATCTTAATTTAAAAGCAGGTTGACTTAGTGGTGAGCAGGTGAAGAACCCCTGTGTACACACTGCATCCAAAACACTCTTTCCTCTCTTCAGGAACTGGATGCTCCTGACCTACCATGAGCACAATACATTCCAACCCTTAACCCAGGTGCAACCAGGGCAAATTAGAACATGGGTTCAGGGTAGAAACTACTTTTGGGGCAAACACCATATTTTGATTTGTCAGCAATTCCATAGTACAGTTTCCCACAAAACAGGCTTTGCGTTAAGCACTTGATTTTTCTTCTCATAACAAGTTAAACTGCTTAAGTAATATCAGAAAGAACACAAAAGATAAGCATGTCTTCTCTGAAAGAGGCACTGCATCTGGAATTGGAATTAAGGCTAAATAAATACTGCTGGTCTGAGGTTCAGACTAATGTGCCAGTGATTACGTCAACCAACAGCTTCGCTATTTGTCCTGTATGCCTGTTTGTGAAGATGCGTCTCTATCTCCTCCCTGAAGACCAGCATGCCCAGGTGCGAATGAGAGGCCTCGTTCATGGCTTTGGACTGGATGCACATACGGTACTGCTCAGGAGTCAACTCATCAGCACAGCGTTTCTCATGCCAGAGGTGGAAAAGACCAGGAACTGGAGTCCGAATCACAATCAGGTCACCATGTAAGTATTTTCGATAAAGATGAACATCTTCTCCACCCCAGCCTTTTACTTCCATGTCAAATCCACCTGCAGGATGAAAATTGACACTATAGGTATATGCCTGACAGCCAGAGGACAGTCAATCCTGATAAGAATTAAGATGTTCTGCTTCAAATGAGATGGCATAGCAAAGCCCAAAGACACCAAAGGCAAAGGGCTAGTTTGGAAGTCCAGTTAGAAACTGGCATCTAGGAGCTCAAGGCTGTTGTTGAGAGTATCAAAATGAGATTAAATATTTGAGAATGCTTTGTAAATGTCTAAGTTATAAAGAAAATTTAAAGAAAGTCAAAGTAGAAGGAAATATAAATCACCCATAATTTCAGCGCTATTAATATTGTAATTAACATAGTTATCCTTTGAGATACACGTTTTTCTGGGTCACAGACAACTTTACAGAGGAGAAAACAGAAGAAATGGCTAGGCTGAACAACTACATTTGAGAATGGGCACACAGATGATTTAAAGTCACAGGAATGGATGAAATTACTGAAGGGAGTTTAGAAAGAAAATAGGGCCCAGATCTAAATGTTAAGCAATACTGATATTTACAGCTTAAACATGCAGAGAAAGATAAATCAGCAAGAGACTGAAAAATGGCTCCAGAGGATGGATAAAATTTCAGAGAATGAGCTATCAGAGTAGTAAAGTGAAAAAAGTGTCTTCAGGAAGAAACAGTTAAGCATGTGCTGCTCAGTAAAGGACTTAAAAAAACAAGTAGACTTGGCCACATAAATGTCACTTATAACTTTACCTACTAGAACAATTCTGATGGAGTAATGGGGCAAATGGCTAACTGGACTGGGTGAACACATGAAATGGGAGATAAAGTTGACACTATTTTCCAATTGGCTTAAGCTGAACAACAAACTTTCTAAAGAAGCATAGAGAACACAAACCATTTGGAATTTTTTGAAAAATTAGCAAAGATTCTTAAAAACTGAGAACAAATTTATTTTTCAATTAAGAGCTAGGTTTCCAAATTATGTCTTCTGTCAAATAATTACATGCTACTTAGTTTCATATTCATAGGATGACAACAATCCTGAGATCTCTGAAATGAATTACCTTAAATAGTCACAGTTTTACCAAAAGCTATGTCTAATACATATTGGATTTTCTTCTTTGTAGATATAAGCTCTTCAAGTATTAGAGATGGTACAGATCCTTAAATGGGGGACTTCTAGTTTCTGGTCCAGCATATATAGAGCTTCAAAGTCCTATCATCCTAACAAGTAAAAAACTAAACTGAAAATGAAACAAATCTCAGATCCCTCAGAGATATAGGTCACAGAGCAAATTGCCACCTCCGAAGACAGGTAAAACAGAATCATAACTATTAGAGCAGAAACCCACCACCAAAAATCTCTAGGGGAACCAGTACTAGGGTAGAAAAAAAAAAATCTGAACTACAGATGATGAATGGCTACAGGCTCTGTGGACCAAGTCTGAGAGTTGAAAACTCTGGGTGGGAGTGGCGGGGGAAGAGGGGGCAGTCATAGGAGGATCCCTACACTTGTGTGAGCTCTAGCAGGTTCTCACTATGAAGACTGGAGCAAAATCCCCTAGTGCTTTCAGCAGGGATAGTGGGAACATAATCATTCTGAAATGTGCCAGAGCACTTTATTCTTCCTTAACACAAGGCCTGCCCTCAGGAGAAAATATTTTACTAGAGTCAAACCTAGTTGGGGGAAGGACATACTCAACTCCAGCCCACTCTAGCCATCCTGTCTTCACCTAAGGTTGGGGCAATGTCTGAGAAATACTTGTGAACTTAACAGTCCAGATATATAATCTCACTGAATGACTGAGACCTAATCATAGGACTACAGAATGCTTCCTCTTTCTGCACACCTCACCACCTATTACTAAAGCCCTATTTACTGCAGTTTCCTTTGCCCAATACATCATAATCAGCTATGAAGAAAAAAATGAGGCAAACTAAAAGACAAAAAACAGACTGAAGACACTTTCAATACCTCCACTTCAATATGGCAGGGGTATTGAAATTACCAGCCTAGGAATTTAAAACAAACACAATTGATAAGCTAAGGATTCTAACAGAAAAAGCAGACAACAAGCAAGAACAGATGGGTAATGTAGGCAGAGAGTGACAGATTCTAAGAAAGAATAAAAAAGAAATGCTAAAGATAAACAGTGTAACAAAGGAAGAATGACTTTGTATTGGCTGAGGAAAGAATCTCTAAGGCTGAAGACAAGTCTGAGAAACTTCGAAAACTGAAAAGGAAAAAGCAGAAAGGATGGGGGGCAGGGGAAGCCAGATCAGAATAGAATTTCTAAGAACTGTATATGAAAGGTATAACATATGTGCAATGGGAATATCAGAAGGAGAGGAAAAAGAGAAATGAATAGAAGCTCCAGATCAAAGAGGCCAAATTCCAAACAAGTGCTGTTGAGAGGCCAAGGGCTCCCTTTCTCATCCAGCCCATAGTCATAAGGTAAAGAATATACCCCAGAAAGTAGTGGGACCCTTGGCCCTCCACCCCACGTCCTACTCACAATGCAGGGGAGAGGGAAGTGTGCCACTGAGAGAAGTGTGCCACTGTCTCCACCCCCAACTCCAGAGGCAGCTCAGCGAATTTTCCCAGGGGAGAAGCCAGTGCATAAGAACAAACTGCTCCAAAGCTCTACCCAAAGGAAATGACTTTATTTGAAACAGTGTGCAGAAGTTCAAGCCTAAGGGGGTTCTTGAAGATAATGGAGATTTTGGTGGTAAGCAATTAAGAGAAGGCTGATAGCTCCATTACAGCAATAAGCTAAAATGTAGGCCAGCTAGTTTACTGGAGAGAACAGGGAAAGAGACAAATAAGAAGAACCCTCCTGAGGTCTGAACAAAACTCAAAGATGTGCCTCAAAAACTACCTTGCAAAAAATGGTTCCATTTAATTGGGTCAGACTGTAGAGCCATTTTTATGCCTCAGAACACTGTCAAAAACAAGAGAGCAATGAGTGGAGCCTACCAAGTGGGAGTGTTACCAAAAGAGGCACAGACAGTAAAAGACAGCCCTACTAGGGGCACCTGGGTGGCTGTCGGTTGAGCACCTGACTATGGCTCAGGTTGTGACCTCTGAGTCCTGATCTTGGGGTCCTGGACTGATCCCTGTGTTGGGCTCCATGCTCAGTGGGGAGTCTGCTTCTCCCTCTCCCTCTGTCCCTCCCCCTGCTCCTGTTCTCTTTGGGTAAAATAATCTTTTTTTTTTCCCCAAAAGAGAGCCCTATGTAATCCATGTCATCCCAGAGAGACTGTGCCCATGCCCTGAGGAGTGGCATGAGAGGCTTCATTCATATTGCTGGGGAAGGGGGAGATAAAAGTCACTAAAACAGTAAAGCCAAGTCAATGAACAAACAAGCAAAAAACCCAAGAAAATAAGTCCTGGAGTCGGGGGGGAATCAATACCTAGACTTGCCACAATATATTACCTAAAATGTCCAGTTTTTAAGAAAAAATTATGAGGCATGTAAAGAAACAGAAAAGTGTGACCCATATAGCAAAAAAAAAAAAAAAGTAGGCAATAGAAACTGTCTGTGAGAGGGCCCAGATGTCAGTTTTACAAAAATTTCAAAACTTTTATAAATATGTTCAAAGAATTAAAATGTTTAAATAACAGAAAACAAGATGAAAATATCTCATCAAATAGAGAATATTAATGAAAACAGAAATTATATATATAAAGAACCAAATGGAAATTCTGGAGTTAAAAAGGACAATGCAAATGAAAAATTCATCAGAGTAGCTCCATAAATCTTAACTAAGAATCAGCAAACTTGAAGACAGCTCAATTGAGATTATGCAATCCAAAGAACAGAGAGAAAAAGTAATGAAAAATGAACAGAGTCTCAGAGAAATGTGTGACACTATTAGCTAAACCAACACATACCAAATAGGAATATGAGGAAAAAATAGAAAGGAGCAGTGAGAAATAACATAGGTTAGAAAGTATGCTATTTGCTGTTTCCATGATTCAAATGTTACAGTGATAAAAAGACAAATGAAGGAATTTCCAAAATAAATGGCTGATTGTAAAAATAAAAATAAGATGGACCCAGAAAGTACAGAAAATATATTCTATTACAAAATATAAAAATATATAAAAATATATGCATTGTATGTATAGATATGTATAAGTATATACGTATATATGTACATATATAGATGTGTATATATATATAGATATGTATATATAGATAGATGTGTATATATATAGGTGTATACACACACATAAATATATAAAATATATTCTTATATGTGTGGAAATGTAGCCACTGACTGATTAGGAGACATGGAATTAGGTTTCAGCATGTTTTCTTTTTTCTTTTCTTTTTTTTTTTAAAAGATGTTATTTATTTGACAGAGAGAAACACAGCCAGAGAGGGAACACAAACAGGAGGATGAGAGAGGGAGAAGCAGGCTTCCTGCCGAGCAGGGAGCCCGATCTGGGACTCGACCCCGGGTCTGCAGGATCGTGACCTAAGCTGAAGGCAGTCGCTTAACCAACTGAGCCACCAGGCGCTCCAGTCTGCTTTCTTAAACTATACTCTGACCGTGTATTTTTTTGCTGGTTAAGGCTGAAGCCAGAGTAGGGCAGGATGCTTAGACCAGATTCTTCAGGTCATTTTGGTTTCAAAGAGTGGATGATTAAATCAGTGACTCCAAGTCCCCCACTCCAATTTCAACCAGAGCTAGAAAGATCAGCTAGCTTTTCATTTATTTTATTTTTATTTATTTTAAAAAAGATTTTATTTATTTGACAGAGCGAGTGAGTGAGACAGGGAACACAAGCAGGCACAGTGGGAGAGGGAGAAGCACACTTCTCGCAGAATAGGGAGCCTGAAGCAGCACTTGATCCCAGAGCCCTGGGATCATGACCTGAGCTGAAGGCAGGTGCTTAAGGACTGAGCCACCTAGGCACCCCTCATTTATTTTAAATATTAGAATTTTTATAACATTTCAATAGACAATTTCAAAACTTTTATAAATATGGTCAAAGGTTTCATCTTGAAATGAAAAATGCAAAAGCATCTGGACTAGATAATCTAACATTACTTCCAGATGTAACAATCTGTGAGCACAACAACAAAGTTACTAGAGATCTTTCATAAGAGTATTCAAAACAACTGCAAATACTGGTAACAAGCCAAACAGATGTTTGTAAAAACTAGTGTTCTGATTTTAAAGAAACAAGTAAATATTCTATTTTACTTTTTAAAAAATGATCTCATTTTTGCTACTTAGAGACATTAATTATAAACTTACTTTGTCTTTCACACCTCCAAATGCTTCTTTTTAGCTAATCTCATTCATAGTTTAACAGGAAAACTCTTGATTTTGAGACCTTTGAGAAAAATGCCACAGGTACTACAGTAAATCAGTAAATATGTACAGCCCTATCCTTACATATAAGGTATACTTACCAATGGTCAGGAAATCTGATCGATACTGACAAGTCATTCCAAAACCGAAATCTCGCCAAAAGCCAGAATCCTTTTTGTGAACCTTTGGTTAAAAAAATAAATTCAACTTAACCCCTCAAGAATTAGAAGAAGTTTCAATCAACAATGAAAAAATTTAAAACATTTTCCAAATAAAAATTTATTTCTATTGTAAATTATTCTATCATTTATGTGACTGACAATGGATCACATGCATTCACATGATTAAATCCTTACAAAATCAACAAAAACACAGTACTCTCCATCACCAAAGGGTTCTTGCTACATTCAGTTTAACTGAATTTAAGCCCTGTACAAGGTGCAAGTTGAGGTTGCTAATAAACAGGACCGTGCCTGGCTCAAGGAGCTTACATTCCATTCTGGGAGGGTAACCGTTGCACAACTCATACTGTAACACACTGTAATTCCTTCAACATAGACATTGTTTGGTGCCTACCCAGCATTCATTCCCTTGCCCCTTACCCAACTGTGTACAGTTTTGCTCTGCTAATTACCTGGGCCCATGTAGCCCATGAGCTTCAGGGAAGCTCCTTCCACCTGTAGCTTTAACTGGAATCATGCCTATAACAGTGGCATAGTGTCACCCACTTACTGCAGGAATTGATTCACTAACAGGGATTAGACAAAATTCAGGCCAACATGGAAAAAGGGGATGGTTGTTGGGAACTCTGGAAAACGAAGCCCCTTCATTCCTCTGAGAGAACTACTAGAAAAAAACACCTGCTTTTTTTGGATGGTGTAGGGCAGGAGTCAGCAAACTACAGTCTCCAGCCTAAATCTGGCCTGTCACCTGTTTTTGAAAATAATTTTATTGGAATACAGCCACAGTCATTTGTTTATAAACTGTCTATGTATATTTCATGGCACAGTGGCATAGCTGAGGAGTTGCAACAGGGATTTAACTATATGGCCCACAAAGCCAAAATATTTTCTATGTGACTCTTTACAGAATAAGTTTGCCAACTCCTGGTGTACAGTATAGATGTGAAGCTGGGAACTGCTACAGTCCTTTTCCACCACAAGGGAAACAAGCTTTAAAATGAAACTCACCACTGAAGTCCAAACAGAAGAAGAAAAAGAAAATCAGGGCTTTGATGATATACAGCCCCAGAATCAAGTAAAAGCTGAAGCATGATAAACCTTCTTTATTTTATTCATGCATTCAGCAAGTGTTTTTATCCATTAGACATAGTACTGAGAGCTGGGACATAGCAGTGAATAGAGATGACAAAGTCTCTGCCATCATAGAGCCTCTGTTTTGATGGAAAAATAGCAAATATATATTTCAAGTGGTAATACACGCTAGGAAGAAAAATACAATAGGACAAGAGGAGACCATGAGAGAGACAAAGCCTATTTTGGATATAATGGCCTATGGAAACTCTTTGAGGCGATAATATTTGAACAGGGACCCTAATGAAATGTTGAAGTGAGCTGTGAAATATCTAAAGGAGATCATTCCAGGCAAAGAGGGTAGCATGTATGATAGCTATGAAACAAAGGGAATGAGTGGGGGCAAGAGCAGAGAAAACAAGGGCAAGAACAGAGGAATGAGGTCCTGTGGACAAGAAAGGGCTATTAGTATTTTTAAACGATAATTGGCATTACAGTATTTTTGTATGCATATGGTAATGATCTAGAAGAAGCATAATGTTAGGATAGGAGAGCATAAAGGATGGCTGGAGGGGAGTCCTTGTTTAGGCACAAGATGAGCTCTAGTTCAAGAGAAAAGGACAGGAAGGCCTTACGAAGGGATGTGCAGTTCCTCCACTGAGAATGGAGAGAGGCTGATGTGTTTCATGATAGAATAAGGAAGTGAAATATCTGAATACTTCTCTGTTCTAAGTGAAATATGAAGCAAGCTATGTGGAGAGTGTGGCGTGGTGAGGGGTGCTGGGAAACATGAGAAGGAAGACAGTGTGGCTGGCTTGCAGGATGGACAGTGGGTAGACCATGGTCAGGCACAGATGTCAGGGCAGCTGCAGAACCCTGAGGCCTGTGGTCATGTTTTTAAAGCAGTCGCCTTATAGTGGGGCCTTACTATAAGTGTGTTTCTTAACCTCCCTATTCCACTGCTCAGGGGCCTGTGTAAGAGTTGCCCTTAACCAGGCTGGGGTTCTAAGAGAAAACACTGGACAGGGTGAAGGGTGAAGGTGAGTATAGCAAGAAGACTATGGATAATGACTGACTATAAGTTGAGTTGGGCAAGGAGAGACAGGAGGATGTGGACAAGAGGAGAATGACAGAAAGGAGAGAGCTACCTCACCCAAAGTGCAAGGTTCTAAGACAGCCTCCTCTAAGAAACGAAGTTGGAACTAGGATCTGAGAGATAAGCAATAGTTAGTCAAGTGAAAGATGTGCTGGGGCAAAGTTCTAGACAAAAGAACAGGTTGTGCAAAGACCTGGAGATTGAAGAGAGTACTGTGGGTGAAGGATCGTGGGATCACGTTAGAGACAGAAGTAGAGGTGACCACAAATGTAGGCCAGAGCTCAGCAAACTTCTGCAAAAGAACAGGCAGTAAATATTTTAAGCTCTTCAGAACATATAGTCTGTCACAACTATTTTACTTAGCTACTTTTAGTGTAAAAGCTGTCAGATAGTAAGTAATCAAATGAGCATGCTGTGTTCCAATAAACTTTATTTATGGCCGCTGAAATTTTTTTTTTTTTAAGATTTTTTATTTATTTGACAGAGAGAAACACAGCCAGAGGGGGAACATAAGCAGGGGGAGTGAGAGAGGGAGAAGCAGGCTTCCTGCCGAGCAGGAAGCCCGATGTGGGACTCGATCCCGGGTCTCCGGGACCATGACCTGAGCCGAAGGCAGTCGCTTAACCAACTGAGCCACCCAGGTGCCCCATGAAATTTGTATTTTTGAAAATATTTTTTAACCACTCTTCACTCACGGGTCATAGAAAACTAGGCAGTAGGCTGTTTTCACCAGCAGGCTGTAGACTGATGAACTCTGGTCTACAGGACCCACGGGGCCACATTAAAAAGAACGGGATACCTGGTCATATATTTTGGCTTTATCCTAAAAGCAATGGAATTTCTCTAAAGAGTCAGGGCAGAAGGAGTAATATGATCAGGTGACATTTTTGAAAGATCACTCTGGCTAGAGTATAGAGAAGAGATGTAAGAGAAGAAAAGAAGGGAGGCTGAGAGGCTGGTTAAGAGGCAAAAGTTATAATCTGGGGAATGGGAAGCTGGCGGTTTAGACTATCATGATATGTTAAGAAAAAACTGCCTGGGAGTAAAAAAAGGATTGAGGACAAAGAAATGACAGAAGTCAGGAAGTGACTGAATGGGCAGGCGTTGGGGTGAGAGGGAAGGATCAACCAACGCTGACAGCAGGCTGCTGTCTTGAATAATGGGTATGTGGTAGTGCCATCCCCTAGGAGTGGGGGCACTGAGGAAAGGGCCCAGAGCTGAACGACACAAAACTGGGTTCTGAGCATAATGAACATGAGTGATCTTTAAGGCAGCCACATGAAAATTACTGCCAATAGCAGGGATGAAGGGGATACAGGTCTGCAGAAGAGGCAAATCTTGAGAGAAGTGGGAAGAGCCTGAAAATGCTGCTGTATGTAATGGGAGAATTGACTGGAAAATAGAATAAGGCAGCACTGAGGACTCAGCTTAAGTTGGAGCTAATAAGTGAGGTATGCATTTTCTTTTCTTTCTTTTTTCTTTTTCTTTTTTTTGCAGGGGAGGGCTTCTTCCCCTTCTAGAATGTAAAGCTCCTAGAGGGCAGGACTTTTTGTTGACTTTGATCACTGTTTTACCCAGAGCACCTAAAACAATGCAAGGCACACGGCAGGCTTTCAATGAACACTTGTTAAATGAAATAAATTTACAGAGGCATAATTTTCTGTGGCAAAACCAGGTTCCAATATTCTTATCCCCATAGTCAAAACATAATCCTGGTGCAAAGTATTAAAACACTCCCCACACCACACAAATAAAATAAAAAACACTCACTCTGACATTTCTACACCATGACAATTCTGATTTTCCAAAAACTAAGTCTTCCTTTATAACTTAGTTGTTTTTAAAAAAAATCTCCAGGGGCACCTGGGTGGCTTAGAGGGTTAAGCCTCTGCCTTTGGCTCAGGTCATGATCTCAGGGTCCCGGAATGGAGTCCCACATCGGGCTCTCTGCTCAGCAGGGGGCCTTCTTCCCCATCTTTCTCTGCCTGCCTCTCTACCTATTTGTGATCTCTCTCTGTCAAATAAATAAATAAAATCTTAAAAAAAAAATCTCCAGGGGCGCCTGGGTGGCTCAGTTGGTTAAGCGACTGCCTTCAGCTCAGGTCATGATCCTGGAGACCCGGGATCGAGCCCTGCATCGGGCTTTCTGCTCGGCGGGAAGCCTGCTTCTCCCTCTCTCAATCCCTCTGCTTGTGTTCCCTCTCTGGCTGTGTTTCTCTCTGTCAAATAAATAAAAAAATAAAATCTTAAAAAAAAATCTCCAAATATTATCACACTTGGGGAAAGAAGTTATTGGTTTTATCCAATTTTTTAAACCAACATATTTCTACTGCCTGTAATCCCTGATTATTAATATTTTATTGCATTTTTATCTGTCCCTCTCCTAAGCCCGTGGGGGGATAACCTACATCTCCAGCCCCCAGGCCCTCACAGGCTGCTAGGTTCGCAAATCCATGTGGCAAATTGACACCTTCCCCTTGGAGGCCTAATAAACCACATATACTCCTACCATGCTCAGGTTGAGTCCCTGATTTCTCCTTTTGCCATTCCTCTCTTTCATTCCTCACATCTAATCTTCCATCAACTTCTGTCAGACAAATCACACCCTAAACTTTCCCCACAATTGCCATCCTTACCCAAGCCATGGTCACCTCCCTGGCACACTGTAAAAGCCTAACTGGCTATTTGCAGCTGGAGCCACACACCATCCACTGTCCCCAGAATCAAAACCTTCTCCAGGCTTTCTTTCACACTAGCTTAAACTTAAACTCCTTATAGCTCTACATGACTGGCCCAGATCTGTGCCCTGTTGCCCACTATGTTCCACTTTAGGAAATCCAGTAGCTGTTCCTTCTGCCTGGGACTGCCTTTCCCCAGTCACTAGGTAGCAGGTCCTTTCCTGTTACTGGATGGCCTCTCCAATAGCCTCATCTCTGAAAGGCCTTTCTGACTAAACACACCACAGAAACACCCAAGCACTTTTCACAACTTAGCCCATTTCAATAATCTGCATGTTATTTATTAATTGACTTTATCTTCTGTCTCTTCCTACCAGAATAAAGGTTCTTATGAATAATCATGACTATATGGTTCTAGGTGCTGGGAATTCCAGCAGTAAATAGTGGGTGGCATAGAATGAACCCTACTGGGTGAATTATGGTAACAGAGGCAGTTTGTGCAGTGGATAAGAGTGGCGACACACTGCTCTGGCTCCTGGCCCCAGCCAGGCCAGCTGTGCATTTGGGCAGATACTCAACCACCAGATGGCTGTGTCCTCATCTGTAAAATAGGGGTAATAACAGCATTACCCCAGAAGTGTAAGGAGGATTAAATGAATTAACATGTATGAAAAACAGAACAGTACCTTATACAAAGAGTAGAAAAAAATTAGCTATTATTAGCATTAAAATATCATCGGAAATACACATATATAATTTCCCTTTTTTAAACTTTGTATTTTCCTTTACATTTACATGGCTGTACATATCTACATTTCATGAACATTTTTCTCTTGCTACATATTCACCATCATATGTACTACAACTCATTATTTTTAGTTTTGCTTGCTTTCAATGTTGTTATTATTATATGTATTGCTGCTCTATGGTTCTGTTTCCTCAGGATATACTCCTGGGAGTGGAGATTACTGGATCAGAGAGTTGAACCTGTTTGAAAACTCATGACTCAGAAAGCGTGCCTGCATTCCTACACCACCAGCATGGATGGAAGAACTCCTACCCCACCAGCCTCGTTTGCATGGCTGTTTTAAAACTTGATTTTACAGCCCCCCAAAAGTATCGCACTGCTGTTTTAATTTATTCTTAGTAAGGCTGGTTATTTAAATGTTTATTGTGAATTATTACCAACTGTCTTTTAGCCTTTTTTCTATTGGCGTATTTCCTGTTTACTTTTACTATCAAGGAGATAATATTACACATTAAGGAGAGCAAGCTTTTGTATTGTTTAAGCTATTTTAAGTGGGGAGACTGAAGTTTAGAAAAGGTAGTTCTAGTGAAACCACAACTTGAAGTGGATGTATTTAAACTTTTCTGTGTCTGTAACATCTAGAATGAACCCACATTCAAATCATTCTTCTCCCACATCCTCCCAAACCAGACAAGAATATTAGCATGCTTTTACATTCCTCTTCCCCCTCACATGCTGACTCCATTTAGCACTTTGTTTACCAAGTAATTTTTTTTTATAAATAACCTTTTTATTTTGGAGTAATTTTAGATTTATAAAAAAGTTGCAAAGTAGTTAAGAGAGTTCCCATATACTTCTCACCTAGTTTTAACTTCCCTAAATGTTATTATCTTACATTGTTGTGGTACATTATAAAAACGAAGAAACCAACACTAATTCATTATTAACTAAATTTTATTTATTTTTAAATATTTTACTTATTTATTTACTTGAGAGGAGAGCACATGCATGAGGGAGAGGAAGAGTGAGCAGCAGACTGCTGAGCAGGGAGCCCGATCCCGATGTGGGACTTGAGCCCAGGACTCTGGGATGGTAACCTGAGCTGAAGGCAGATGCTTAATTGACTGAGCCACCCAGGTGCCCAACTATTAACTAAATTTGAGACTTTATTTGGATCCTACCAGTTTCTCCTTTAATGTCTTTTTTTCTGTTCCAGGATCTAGTCCAAGGCACCACATTGCATTTATTTATGCCTCCTTGGTCTCCAGAGAAACTCATAATTTCTCAGTCTTCCTTGTTTTTGATGATCTTGACACTTTTTTTATTTTAAAGATTATTATTATTATTTTTTTTAGTACTACACATACCCACTGTGAGGCTCAAACTCATGACCTTGAGATCAACAGTCGCATGCTTTTCCAATCGAGCCAGCTAGGTACCCTTGATCTTGACACTTTCGAATGGTGGTGTATTTTCTGGAATACCCCTTGGGTTTGTCTGAAGTGTTTCTCATGATTAGGTTTTTGGAAGAAGGCCACAGAAGTGGAATGCCCTTCTTGCTACATCAAATTAGGGGTGCATAACAACACTGGTAATGTTAACCTTTATTACTTGGCTTAAAGTGGTATCTGCCAGGTTTCTCCACTGAAAAGTTAGTTCTCTTTCCATACTTAATTCTTTAGAAGTGAGTCACCTAGCTCCACCTGCTGGAAAAGAAAGTATCTACATAAGTTACTTGGAATTCTGTAGCAAAGACTTTGCCCTTTTCCCTTATCTACTTTTATCTTATTAGTCCATCCATTGATTTATTATTTATTCACTCACTAATTTATTTATATCAGTATGGACTCATGGATATTTCTTTTATGCTTGGGGTTGCAATCCAGTACTATGTTACTTATTTTGTTGCTCAAATTGTTCCAACTTTTCCTTTGGGAGTTCTTTCAGGCTCCTGTGTCCCTTTGATACACACTCATTCTTCTGTTTTTTTTTGAGTACTGCCTTACTTTCTGAAGCGTCAGGCTCCTTGATTTCCTATCTCTGAAATAAGATCTGGGAGCTGGGTATGCTTGTTACTCTTGGGGTATTACTCCTTCTACGGGACAGAACTAGGTAATACATATTCGTGTGTACCCTTTGAATTTTCAATCCCCAATTGCTATTCATTTCTTTAGTATTATGCGTTTCATCAACAACTATTTAAACAAAAGTTTTACTGGGGTTTTGGTGCTGGTGACTACTGTTTTATTCTCAGGTCTTCTTTCAAACGGGTTCATTTCTCATTCTACTGAAGAGGTCTGTAAGAAAACTCTTGAGTCCTTGAATATTCAACAATATCTATTTTGCCCTCAAATAGGTCAAATATAAATGACAGAATTAAAGTTAATTCTCTCACAACATTCAAGATACTGTTTTATTGTTTTCTAGCACCAATATCATCAAAAAGAAGGCAAATGCCAATCTGATTCTTACTCCTTTGTAGACAAGTTCTCAAATGCCAGACTTGTCTTTCCTTAGCTCTTCGAAGTTTTCTTCTATTTCCTCCACTGTCTGTTCTCTCTTTTCTCTTCCTCTGGAACTCCTACTAACAATTTTGGGAGCTTCTTGAGTGATTCTTCATGTCTCAATTTCCCCCTACATTATCTCTTGGTCTTTGTGTGCCCAGGTGACTTGTCTTCTAGTTTACAAGTTTGTTTCAATTGTGACCACTCCAGTATTCAGCCTGTTTAGTGAGTTTCAGATTTTCACAATTTCCAAGTTGATCTTTTCTAGCAACAAATTTGGTCTTATGAATTTAATGCTTTCTCTCGCTAAAGACTTACTTATCTTAAAGTTGTTTTCATTCTGTATTCAAATTCTCATGCATTATCTTTTCTTTTATTAAAATCTGGTGCTTCTCATAGTGTTGGTTTGGCTACTCTCAATTAACTGCTACGGATTTTTTTCCCAAGAATCATTGTTCAAGGGTGTGGGTGGCTCATCAGTTAAGCATCCAACTCAGGATATCAGCTCAGGTCTTGATCTCGTGGTCTTGAGTTCAAGCCCTGTGTTGGGCTCCATGCTGGGCGCTGAGCACACTTAAAAAAATTGTTCAAAAACCCCTGGCTATTAGCTATGATTACAGAGGACTATTTCCAGTAATAGTGGAAGAGGGGCCGAATGTGGTCTTAGGCACAATGCGCCAACAACAGCTCCTTTCCAGAGCTTGGGGCTCTCTATCCACTCTACAACTCAATATTCCCAAAACTCTATACTGCCTTTCTTGCTCCAGGGACCACATACACTGCTGCAGTCTGCAGTCCAATCCCTGTGATGACTTGTTGCTTAGCAAATGCCCAGAGAATATGTATTCCACGAAGCTCTGTCTTCTATGAGCTCAGAGAATACAGAGCAGCCTCATCTTGTGTTCTGAACATGTTTTCAGTTTCTTCTTTCCTCTGTCAATCCTATGCCAACTATTGCCATTTTATATCAATTTCTCAAAATTTTCTACCAATGGCACTTCTCTCATTTTCCAATGCTAATATACTTTTTTCTTTTTAGTAATTCACATTTACAAAGGATTTAGAATGTCAGATAAGGCAAATGTGGGTGCTTGGTTTGCTATTTTGATCCCATTTGTTTTATCTTCCTAAGTAATACTGGCCTACAGATAAGGCAGAGGGCTGTGTGTATATAGACACTTTGCAAGGTGTTGGTCTGAGGATAATGTTGGCTTCATAAAATTTATTAAGCAGATCATATGGTATTACTTTAACCTATTCTTTGAAAGTTTGGAAAAACTCACCAGTAAAACATTATTACCTATTCACATGCTAGGCAATTTTTTTTGATAACTATTCTAATTTTTTATGGGGTTCTTGGTCTTTTCAGAGCTTCCATCTCTTTTATTTATAAAATGCTAACATAAACTTTGCATAACAGTTTATAAATTCCCAAATCTTTTATTTAGAATTTTTAAAAAAGATTTTATTTATTTATTTGACAGAGAGAAAGAGCACAAATAGGCAGAATGGCAGGCAGAGAGGGGGAAGCAGGCTTCCCGCCGAGCAGGGAGCCCCATGTGGGGCTTGATCCCAGGACCCTGGGATCACGACCTGAGCTGAAGGCAGATGCTTAACAACTGAGCCACCCAGGTGCCTGTTCTTTAGAATTTTAAAAATTTACCATATAAAACTAATTTCTCTCAGTTGTTGTATTTTCCTTTTACCCCAAATCTTTGGTTAAAAAAATGTTTTTTTTGCACATAAAGAATAAGCTACTATATTTTAGTCAAACTATTATTTTTAATTTCTGCCTTATCTTTCTTTCTTTCCTCAGAGTTATTCATTTTTTTTATCATCTTAAATTGACTTCTTAGCTCATTTGTTTCTATTTTTATTTAATATTAACCATAAAAGATTAGGCTAAGTGCAATATAGTATTCTTGACTGGAACCTGGGAAATGAAAAGGACATTAGTAGAATAACTGGTGAAATCCTAATCTACAATGTAGTTAGCAGTAACTTACCAATGTTAATTTCTAATTTTGACAAATCATTACATAAGATATTAATCTGAGGGAAAACTGGATGGAGTATAGGAATGCTCCATACTATCTTTCCAACTTTTCTGTAAATTTCAATTATTCCAATATAGTATGCTCACTTAAAATAAAAAAAAAACTTATATAACTTTATTAATAATTGTAAGTTCTGTTATGTGGCATTCCCACTCCATGACTTTTTTTAGTAATTTCCTACAGAATAGTATTCCTTCTTAGTTTATTTTGTAGTTTTAATTTCTTGTTAATAAGGTTATTAAAATAAAAATTTATTTTAAGTATTACTGAAAATACATTGGCAGAAGTGACTGTAAAATCTTCATATTCTAGAGCACTAAGTCTTCTCTGTGGCCAAAACTTTTCTTTCCCCCTCTAGAACGACAATTCTAAAACAGTAAGTGGAAAAGCATCTTATGGAGGGGGGATGGGTAAAAGATATTATGAAAATGTTTATAACAACTACAGTTTTTGGGGGCTACTGGGTGGCTCAGTCAGTTAAATGTCTACTTTTGGCCCAGGCCATGACTCTAGGGTCCTGGGATTGAGCCCTGAATAGGGCTCCCCTCAGTGGTGAGCTTGCTTCTCCCCTCCCTCTGTTGCTCCCCCTTGCTTGTACTCTCTAATAAATAAATAAATAAAATCTTAAAAAATAATAAATAGTTTTTTATTGAAACTTTCTTTTCTACTTGTGAAACAAACATAAAGGAACCTAGCAAGGATCTCTGGTCTTTCATAACTGACAATAAGTCTTACCAGCTGCTGCTCGACAGGTGGTGGTACATCCTGACTGGCATAAACAATGGCAGGGTTGTAAAGACTGAAAACCACAGGGTAAAACACCTTCTTACCTATAAATTAAAATATATGGTTACATCACACAATGAAGTCATAAAACGAAAGACTGATCAATACTGTGTTACCAATATTTAATATTGATGTTTCTTTGGTCATATATGGTGACTTTATCAATATTGTATTTTGTCAATTTTCAGGCTACTAAACATCATGCTGATTTGATGAACATAATGATGATTTTATAACATATCAATAGGCTAAGCTACAAAATTATAACCTAAAATAGACTAAAAACAGACTAACGGGTATAACACACACTTACTCCCCTTGACTTTGGAGACATACACAAAGGTGTTTGCTCAGTTATTCAATAGGTGAGCTATTTATTACTCATCATTTCATCTAATCAGCAGTGATAGATGTAGGTTAACCTCCAACAATCACCAAGAACTTAGAAACGTGTTAAATCCATCTTTCAAAATGAATCACAGAAACAATAAATCCAAAGAATACTATACAAATGAAGGGATTTATACAGAATAATTAAAATACAAAACTGCAGACAGATTTGGTAAGATTTGGAAAAGTTGGGAAGAGTTAAAAATACCTGATTTAACAGCCTCTGCAGAAAATCCTGTCATTAGCATTCAAATTGATAGCAGTGAAGAGACCTGTAAAGACTCAGGAGCACTCCACAGAGAACCCCTTGCTAAGACTGGCCGCAGTCAGATGTGGTAATATGAAGGACTCAGTAACTGTCAAGTATCTGCGATAATGTGGCAGCCTTTCTATTACAAGATCCCTACTAACTGCTCATCTTACTTTTGTTAAAACTCATTTAGGTTTAGAAGTTCAATTCTCAGAGGAAAATCTATTTCTAGACATTAAAATATTTCTTTTACATCAAATATCTTTCCTTCCACTTCCACACTGTGAACTTCATACTGTCTGGTACAACAAGAGTAAACCCTCATTTATTCAGTAGGTGCTCAAAGGGTTCCTGACAATTATCCCCAATGAAAATAATTAATAGGGTAATAATTTGCATGACATGAATAGTTCTACACAAAAAGCATTTACTAGATTTTTTTTGGCAAAGAAAATTTTCTTTTCATATTTAAAATAAGATTTGATTTATAAAAATGTCATTTGCTCATACATTTTCAAAAAATACCTACAACATAAAGCAAAGTATAGTAAATGATCCCCCAAAACACAGTATGGATGCCAAGCACATCTGTATTTAGGCTTCTTCATGTGTGTCTTTGTGTGGTGTTACCTGCCTGAGGTAGAGTGCTTCTCTCACACAGCTCTATGTTGTCTACTTGGCTCTTTTTCTGATAAGTGTTACTTCCTCGTCAATTCTAAGACATTTTCTTTGCTTTTGTTTATTTGGATTCAAATTTTGGTGATGGAATTTGGCCACAAGAGAACAGGGTTCATATGAACTTCAGGGGGGTAAATTTTCACTTTTCTACTTAATATTCCAGTTAAAGTATGCCTAATATAACTTTAAGAAAACATAATTAACTTGATTCAAAATATGGGACATGCTGACACTGTTCTAAATTTCTAAACTCAGCTCATCTACCACATCTACCAACATTTACGCACCTGGCTCAGCATTTAACCGGCAGCTGTTAAGGAATTCGGCTGAGAAATATATATCGACATCACAGAAAAACATCAAGACCTCTCCCTTGTCCCAAGCTCGGGCACCCACATTTAGTCCTTGTCCACGATTAAATTCTTCATTCAATGAGACCAAAGTGTAATTGTGAAAATTAGACTCACTAGAAGGAAAGCATATACAACAGAAGATAAGTCCCACTTAAAGTTTAACAACTCTCTTCTTTCAACAAGACTTACAAAATATGTTTTTACACTTCAAGTATTTTTTTATTTTCATTCTACAATCATACAGGGAAAGGAAATCATCAGCTTCACATGTATGATCACCATCAGGGACAGATACTCAATAATGCTCGAATCCGAGGCAACATGCTCGTGGTGTGAGCTTAAAAAGTGTTGAGGGATCACTGCCCTTCGGGATCTTAAAAACTCACTGGGGAGATAAGAAATATACACATGGAAAAATGGCCATGTCTGGTAATAAACAATGCATTCTGCATGAATGGTACATTCAAAGAGTGCTCTTGTGTTTTTTGACTCTTTGTTCACATGTTCTCTTATCAGAGGGATTCCCCTCATACCATTTGTGAAGTTGCCCCAACCTCCTTCTCTTTAATCTTTATCTCCCTGCCCAGCTTTGCTTTCCTCAGCAACACCAGACATGTTTGACTGTCTCCCCCACCATTGGAACATAGACTTTGTGACAGTAGGAATCTTGTTTTGTTCATTACTGTGGTTACAGTGCACCTCCTCAAAGATCAGGAGTTCAATAAATATTTGCTGAATAAATGAATGAACAGCAGTTCTGAGAAAAAAGATTGCTTTTGTCTGAGAGTGGAGACTAGAGATGTTAGAAGCAGAATTTAAGTTATGCCATGATTAAACTCCTGAATTTAGTAGTGAGTTTAAAGGTTATTCCAATTAATTATTCTCAAAGGCAAAGATGTAAGAAAGTAGAAAGCATTTTAGAGAACAGGGATTAGACAAATTGGATTAGAACAAAGGGATCCTAAAATGGGAACAATGAGAGAAGGCCAGAAAAGAGTCAGACTGAGGGGTACCTTCTGTGAGAAGTTAAGTTGGGCAATGTCCTTGAAGCAAGGAGGAGTTTTTCTGCTAGGGCAGGGATTCTCAGAGTGAAGTCCCCACACCCACAGCATCAGCCTCCCCTGGGAAACCATTAGAAATGCAAATTCTTGGGCCTCATCCCAGACCCCTGAATTAGATACTAGAGGTGATGCTGAGCATCTGTGTCTCTCTTGGGACAAGTCACTCCAGGTGACTGATGTTAAAGTGGGAGAACTGCTATGCTAGGGTATGGCCAAATCAAAAAGCGACATTTTAAGAAGATTACTCTTTATAACTGTATAGAATGGGAATAGAAAGATGGAAGGAAAGGCCCAAATAGTTTATAGAGTGAACTCCAAAACAGTTTATAGAGTGGACCCTGAATGCCCACACTGTCCTTCTGGTGGGATATAAATCTCTCCCTTCTTTCAGGAAAACTGCTGATTACTACCTCACATTCCCAGCACCTAGTGGAGGCGCTAATCATAGAACAGCTCAACCACAGTAATTTCTTAGGGTCGGGGACAAGACTCAAGCTGAGCCAATCAAAATACCCCCACCCCACCTGGCCATAGTGACCGGCTCAAGAGTGGGCAAAGCTCCTTCCCTGGGCTTTTCTCAACTGGATCTGGGAGAAAGCTCTTTCCTCTCTGATGGCAAAGCTGAGAAGATGTGAACCCAAAGCTGCCAACAGCCATATACCTCCCATGTGGAAGAAGCCAATCTGCAACAGGAGAATGAAGTCAACATGCAGAGAAAAACAGACAAGAAGACAACAAGAGAATTTTCATGGTGTTCAAATCTCTGGTTCCAGTCCCTAAGATATTAAAGCTGTTTTGGTTTTCTTCCCCAAATTTGGCTATAGTAATCCCTTTAATTTGGGAGCTATCCAAGATTCTTCCATAACGCTCCCAGTTTCCTTAAGCAAGTTCTAGATGGATTTCCATCATGTGCCATAGAGGAGTCTTATTAATGTAGGGACAGCTTCAGTAACACCAATTAAGTGCCTGGCATTTAGTGGGTGATCAGAAAATGGTGAAGAGGGAAGAGAAGGAAAGAAATGAGGGAGAGGGAACCTGGGTTAGGGTTGGGGCAGCAGCAAGGGAAGGATGGGGAAAAGGACCTGTGCAATAAGCAAGAACTGACTAGAAGTAAAGAATAAAAGATGCTAGCTCTCATATATTAAGCCTAGGGGATCATGAGAATGGTCTTTATCTGAACTGATAAAAGAGGGCCACCAGGAGAAGCAGCTAGTGTGTAGGGGAAAGAAATGACAATATTTGCTTTTTATATATGTTCTGTGAGAGTCCCTTCAGGGTAGGGACTGTAACACCCTCTTCTGTGCCCATCTATTCCAACCACCCCAGTCAGATTCCCGAGCAGTGTACCTGGAACATAGTCGATGGGACTCAAGGAATGTTAGTTGAACGATTCAAGAAGAATAGCCGGCCAAATCTGGACTCTTAGGTAATGGCCACAACTAGCAGAAAGGTAAAGAAGCAGGTAAAGGATACAGAGTTGGCTTGGTCTGAAAAGACAATCAACCTAATATCTTATACTGTAACATACTTATATTTACAAAATATATACATTTTACAAACATCAGAGGAACATGTCAAGAAGGAAGTACTGGTTAGGCGTCAAATGTAAAAAAGCAATCAAAGAGGATGACAGAGAAAAGGTTGAATCTGGCAGTTGGGTCATAACTTTGGGCCTATAACTTAGAGATGAAAAGGCTGAAAAGCTACAGAATTAATGGTGGTGTATTAAGGAATTACTAATTCATTCATTCAAACCTCTGAGTACTTACTATGTGCCAGGTACTATATGAGTTGTCTGATTAGAGAACTATTGTTCGGTGAGGTTTAGCTATGAAAAGACAAAAGCGACCTAAGCATCATTTGCAGGGCAAGAAGAAGGAACTTGGGAAAATGGAAGGAAAGAAAGGTGACAAGTGAGAGAAAGGCTCAGAGGATGGTAACAAAGTGAAGGGATTAGATTTAGAAAAAGGGGAAGAGTCCAACAGAAGGGAATGAAGAAGTAATAAGTGGAGGCAAATAAACAGAAGGTGGGTGGGCCATAGAGTGAGAGGGCCCAGATCACACCAGGCTGTCCACCGAGACGTCAGGGAAGATCTATCATTTAGAGTTGCATGAATAAACTGAGGGGGTGAAATGAGGAACTTATTAGCACCACCACTCATGTGCTCAGCCAACTTTTAAATAGCAGCTTTTAAAAATTAACTCATTAAAAATCGGAAATTCTCATTCTTCCAATGTTATATACCAAGGACTTCAATTTAGACATGGCTCACCAACCTTGTGACAGATTCTAGGATAGACTTGACTTTAGATAGTCCTTCTTTACCAAAATACACCACTGTGAGATGAATTCTCTTGTCCTGATGAATACACACATCCCTAACAGAATTGAAAAATAAAGTTCATTCAAAAAAATATATAAGGCACTACTCATTCAGAAAGCAATCACATGAAGCTCTAACAAAACAAGGCATTACTCATTTAGAATGACACTGCATGAAGCTTTAAGTAAATATAAAAGTGGCAATATTGCTAAATTATTAAAGACATCAGAGCAAACGCATAACATAAGCACATGAATATAACCCTTGGAGGTCCACGGAAGTTGCCATATTCCAAAATAATCTTGGAACTTTTGCTTTGGTATTGCTTTCAGAAGCAAATTACGAGCTACTTAAGGAAAGAATTCTAAAAACCAAATAAATAAATAAATATTCAAGTTGTTATTCAAGAGTTATTTTGTTCTCAGACTGGCTAATTCCAGAAATTATACCTATCATCAATTCCCTGCCATGATTAAGATTACTTACTGTAAAGAATAATGTAGCATCTGAAAGCAATTCCAAGAAAATCAGTAAAAAATGCTTTAGAAAATCAGATCTCAAGTGAGCAATCTCGAACCTGCAAAACTCATTTGAAAGCATGATTTCTAGATATTCTGCTACAGATTAGCATTAACTTTTAAATCCAGTGATTGCAATATGAGAATAAAGACTGGGATTATAAAGCATTAAAACTAGCATATTAAAATATTAAAAACATGGCAACGTTAAAACAAAAAGGCAAAACTTTCCCCAAATAGCTACCCTAATACATACTTGTTCATTTTTTAACATTCCATCATTTTAAAATATTCAAAATGACAAGAAAAGGAAAAAATTCTTTTAAAAATTGTTATCGTTGCTTTTTTTTTTTTTTTAAAGATCTTATTTATTTACTTGACAGAGAAAGAGACAGTTGGAGAAGGAACACAAGCAGGGGAAGTGGGAGAGGGAGAAGCAGGCTTCCCACAGAGGGGAGACCCGACGCAGGGCTTAATCCCAGAGCCCTGGGATCATGACCTGAGCTAAAGGCAGACACTTAATAACTGAGCCAACCAGGCGCCCAGTCTCTGTTTCTCAAGATGGAATAACTTTCTCATTTTTAGTTAAATGTTTATATTTCGAAAATTTATTTCAATTTTAAAATTCCAATTGTTCTTAGGGAATTTTCTGGAGAAATAGCAATGATCTGTCCTATAGGTTCATTGGGAAAGCAATTATGAGTGTATGGGTTTGTCAAAAGACATGCAACCTTAAAATATATGAGTTTTATTGTATGTAAATTATGCCTCAATAAAGTTATTTTTAAAAATTCAACTCACCCTAAAATGAACTCACACACAATTATAAAGGTAGTCAAGTGTAGTTTCTAATAGTTGTCACTCTCAATTTACTTCAAAGTTCAAATTGTCAATAACATATTATAGTACTCCTTTTAAAAAAGAGAATATCAAAAACTAAGATTCTCCAAAGCCTATAAAATTACTCTGTAATTCTAAGTAATCACACTCAGTGAAGATAAATTAAGCAAATCTGCACGAAATGTGTTTTTAGGAGTGCTTAGCCAAAACATTAAGCCCTGAGAGTTACCTGAAGTTCTGCATAAACTGTGCAAATGCTTCAGTTCTTTCAGCAAGTGGCACAATGATATTAATAATTGATCTAGAAATGTCAATCATCTCACTCTTCACTTTCATGAGAGGTCCAAAAGGGCGGAAGAGGGTCACATGTCTATATTCCATAAGGTCTGCTTTCTTAAAAAAGAGTTCATACTGTGTGCCCTTATCTCTCTCGGTGCGATAATAACCTAAAGGAAAGAGTTAGGGATAAAGATGTCTCCATGTCAAAGTTTACAAATTCAATGTGAATATTGATTTTACTCAAAGGTCAAAAGTACAAAACAAGACAAATAGTGTTTTTAATCATTTTGTGAAAATAATTATCCCCACTTTACAGCTGTAAACAATTATTTCTTTAAAAGAAAGTTTAAAAAAGTTCCTTGCTCCATTATTAGTCAATCCATAAATATGCTCCAAATCACAATGATTCCTTTTTACATATAACTTTTTGAGTAGTAGAGCCTATCAACACAGTAACCATACGATGAAAATAAACTACTTCTACCAATATTAAATTCTAGACCTGAGAGTCAAAACTTCTATTGCTTGGTTCAGTTCAACTAAAATGAATGCAGTGCCTTCATGTCCCTCATTGGTGGTATAAAGGGGTACACAGTCCTGGTTTTGAGGAATGGTTAGTCTAGTGAGGGAGACAGGAAAATAAGGAAATAAAAACAATACAGTGATATATATTTCACTTTAAAAACACACACACTCACTTTCTCTAAAGAGAGTGAAGTCAGACAAAGCAAGATTAGTACAGAATTAAACATGGTGATTTGAGATAACTCTAGGAGAAAAGTTTGGAAGTCTACCGGGCAATCTGATTTTTAAGTGTGACATTCAGGAGAGGACAGACCTATAGATGTGAGTCCGTCAATATCTGGGAATAAAATAATGAACAATATAGACTAATCCACTCTCTCTGGAGGCTTACAACAGCTCAAGACAAACTACAAATCAAGAAATGGGCAACACCATATACTATGACAAGTACTATGAGAGGGGACACTGGATAGAGGTTATAAGACAACACAGGAAGTACTGTTATCTTAAGAGTTGCAGGTTAGCGATGACTTCTAAGTGAAGTGATATCTAAGCTAAAGTCTGGAAAAGGAATAGAAGTTACTGAATAATGAGTATTTTTGCCAGTGGGGTAGCAGAGTGGAAGAAAAGTGGGGGACAATATATGTTCCATGCAAAGAAAAATCCTATCAGTGAAAGAATCCAAAGAGAGTTATAAGATAAGCAGAAGCTGTAGAATATAAAACAGACATGGTTTCCTTTCTTTTTTAAGGCAGATGTGATGACTTAAAAAATATATATATTTATTTACTTGACAGAGAGAAACACAGCAAGAGAGGGAACACAAGCAGGGGAAATGAGAGAGGGAGAAGCAAGCTCCCTGTTCAACAGGGAACCTGAGGCAGGGCTCGATCCTGAGACTCCAGGATCATGACCTGAGTCAAAGGCAGGTGCTTAACAACTAAGCCACCCAGGAGAGTTAGTGCCTCAGCAACTTTCAATTCTGCCATAAACTACAAATATGGTAAAAAGAGATAAAGCTGAACTTTCAGAAAATTAGAAGAGTTTTGAGAGAAACAACCCATCCAAAACTGCAGTAACTGACAACAGAAAAAAGAAGTGGCTACAATGAAAAGACAACTGATGTACCACAGAAAGCACAATGCCCTCCCTGATGGCCTCCAAAGGTCTTAAGGTACTCCTATATTGTGGTATAGCAAGTATTATCCATGATGATTCAAGGCCAAAGAAACTACATGTGGTATACTGTTCACAGAATCAAGTAAAGAGAACTTTCAAGACAGATTTATATCCAAAATCATTTTGTTTGTCATTAAATAACTAGCAGGAGGTATTAAGATGGAGATGGGTGGGGATCTATATTTCTGTTTATATCAATCAGCAAATATCTTTTTTTTTAGCAAATATCTTTTTAAAAAATATTTTATTTATTTCTTGGACAGAGAGAGAGATCATAGTAGGCAGAGAGGCAGGCAGAGAGAGAGGAGGAGGAGGAAGCAGGCTCACTGCCAAGCAGAGAGCCTGATGCGGGCCTCGATCCCGGGACCCTGAGATCACGACCTGAGCTGAAGGCAGAGGCTTTAACCCACTGAGCCACCCAGGCACCCAATCAGCAAGTATCTTAAGTTTACAGAAGTGTTCCTCAATTTTTGAGTTATATTCCTTCTTGATATATATACATCCCATCACCTTTCGGCAGTCTGTATTAGGAAAATAGGTTATTTCTTTACTTTTTCAAATACCAAATATGCTTTTCAAAATTATACATGCCTCCTTGATGCTCAGACATGTGCTTCTCCTCCCCCTAAAATATAGAATAACCATCAATCTACTAAATTAGGGTTTTTTTTCTTTTATCAAATGGTTTTCAAATCATGAACTTTAGTTCATACATTTTGAAAAATACAAAAAAGGTACATCAAGACCAGGTAAGAGAGGAATGCAAAAACACACATGTAACAAATACATGCATAGCCCTAAGAGCCCTTCAACATGAGCCCTATATAGTATTCTCCTATATAAACTAAGATTTATTCTGGTTCGTTATTTTATTACTATCACATTAAAACTTTTTTTAAAAAACCACTTCAAATTCTTGGTGGAATGAAGTGAATAAAAACTCAAACATTTCAAAACTGTAAATAATGACTGACTTATAATACCAGCATTGAATAACAGCATTGTCATACTAACATAACTATGGACCAACGTATTTTTCACATTACCTTCTATGAAGTCATTTTCATTAAATACCATTTTCTCTCCAAGGGCACCATCCTCATCTTCTTGTTCATCATCTTCATCAGGATTATTAATGACCTCCAAGCCAGCTTCAATGACTTCGACCAATTCATCTCGCTTGTCTTTTCTAACTGGCTTTTCCTCAGGATGGCGAGTGAGGCCCATTTCCAACTGGAATACTTTCATTAAGGTAAAACTTTCAAAGGGAATGACTCCATACTCACTAGGTAATTTGGCTCCTATGCTAATCTCAGCTTTGTCAATTTGGGAATGAAGAAATTCTAAAAGATCACTAGGTGTTTGTTCTTTGTTGCCCTGATAGCCTATGCCATTAGCCCCTACACTTTTCCTCTCTTGCAATGATCTCATCTTCTCACTCATTTCTTGCAATTCTTGTTTTAGTTGGGCAATTTGACGTTTTAAACTGGTAGCCCTGGTTTGATAATGTTCTTCTTGCTCCTGTAGAAGGGCTTGATAATACTCTTTACCATAATTTTCCCCAATAACACCAGGAAGAGGTGCATTTCCATCAGTCTGGGGGGCACATTCCAGAAGGTACAAAAATAATACCAAACTGCAGAGCAAAGCAAGACCCAACAGTAGCCAGTGGGTCCGGGTCTGAAGAATCAATCCTCTTCTAGGCATTCTTATTATTGTGGACTTGTCTAATAAGGTAAGTTCTTTGGTTGTTCATACCTTTACAAAAGGTTATCAAAAATTAAAAACAAAATTAGAATTTCCATTAAAAGTATCAAGGCGAACTCTGCTATAGCTTAAAAAATTTCTTCCTTCAGCAGTGAAGACCAGTTGCAGAAATGAGAAATAGTGCATACTTCCTGTATTGTTATCATGATAGTCAGAATAAAGAAATCTGATTTACAGAATCAGATAAAATTCCATTATATGGGTGGTAATTTTTCTGAAAGAAACAGATAGAATCAATCAGAAGCTTGTTTCCTTAAGCTTATCCAATTGTTGATAGTTTCAGTAAACTCAGGGATGTGACTACTATCTATAGAACACCATGAGAAGTGCTAATACAATGTAGAATATTCAGTAAATACTGGGAGAAATATTAAGAGAAATATCTTATAAAACACTAAAATGTCGCATGTAATACTTTTAACCAGAATGTCTATACAACCATAACCTCCTGAATGAATCAAAGAAACATTAAAATTATGTTTAGCATACTTTATGTTACAGAGATACTACTGTTTCTATTATGTGAAAATCTGAACACTTATAATTCTTTATTAACATATTAATATGCCAGTTCCCACCTAGAGCATATCATCATTTGGGAACTGAGTTTCCGTAAATTGTTTTTGTTCTATTGGTAATGGCTTACTAGGGAGAGATACTCTCTTCCAATTTATTCAATTCAAGCATTCTACTTCATTAATTTCTATGGCTGAACCCATATAAGAGATATAAGAACCTTAAAATCAAGTGTGTGTGTGAAGGGAGGGACAATTCAAAAAGGTCACAAACATCTGGAAAACACATTAAGAAACATTTTTACATCCAAAGATTATTTGAGTATTAGATCACATATTTTTTTCCACTGTATTACACAGCAACAGATTTCCTGCAAGTCTAGAAAGGTTTAGAGTCTATTTAAAGAAATAACATGACCATTTTAATGTTTATCTGAGAAAAAAATTAAAAAACCATTTAAAATAAGTTTAAAATCACATACTACTGTTCATACTATATAACCAGTTGTGTGAGCTCTTCTGTATTTTTTTTTAGATTTTATTTATTTATTGGAGAGAGACACAGTGAAAGAGGGAACACAAGCAGAGGGGAGTGGGAGAGGGAGAAGCAGGTTTCCTGCCAAGCAGGGAGCCCAATGTGGGGCTCGATCCCAGGACCCCAGGATCACGACCTGAGCCGACGGCAGATGCCCAAAACAGAGCCACCCAGGCACCCCCACCATCCCGTATTTCTTTTTAAACTAAGAATCCTTAATTCTACAGAGAACGTTAAATTTAGGAGACAGGAGGCAAAGGAGGCCTCCACTGTAGAGAGAACCTTCATTCTAAAAAAGTATTTATCAAAGATGGTGATATGTGATACTCCAGCAGGCTTTTAATAGAGATGGCTTCTACCAGTACAGCAGAATCTATGGAACATCACTGGCTAACATCAGTCCTAGTCACCTTCTTAGTGATTAGGAAAGCCTGAATGCCTTTTTCTTTTTCTTTTTTTCCTTGTGGCACATATCTGTATAAAAATGTAGGATAGATTCAGACTTATAGCTAGCAGACCAAAAATAATGGACTTAACTATCCTTAGCCTTTTATTCCTTCATTAAACAAATGATAACCAAGTATCATAAAAATTTTAATTCACTACAATGAAGTTTTAATATGACGGCATCCGTTTTATGCTTGTAAAACTTTTTTTTTTTTTTTAAAGATTTTATTTATTTGACAGAGAGAAACACAGCCAGAGAGGGAACACAAGCAGGGGGAGTGAGAGAGGGAGAAGCAGGCTTCCCGCCGAAGCAGGGAGCCCGATGTGGGACTCGATCCCGGGTCTCCAGGATCATGACCTGAGCCGAAGGCAGTCGCTTAACCAACTGAGCCACCCAGGCGCCCCAAAGCTTTTTTTTTTTTTAAGATTTTATTCATTTGATAGAGAGAAACATAGCCAGAGAGGGAACACAAGCAGGGGGAGTGAGAGAGGGAGAAGCAGGCTTCCTGCCGAGCAGGGAGCCCGATGTGGGACTCGATCCCAGGTTTCTGGGATCATGACCTGAGCCGAAGGCAGTCGCTTAACCAACTGAGCCACCCAGGCGCCCCGTAAAGCTTGTTTTAAGTGATGTAGAAAAAATAGGAAAAAATTTTGGTATAAAGAGAAGTATCTAATTAAAAAATAAGGATGCAAAGTTAGTATTAGTCCTAGGACCTTACAAAATAACTTGAATGTCATTATTTGAAAGATAAACTCAGAGGTATCTCTTTTAACTATTTATAAGTTATTTCTAGCATGCTTATTAGGGGGAAAAAGACAAATTGAAAATGTAGAGTCATAATCTTGTATTAGTTATTAATAAAGTTATTTAATAAAAGGTTCCAGGTAGTTTTGCTGTAAGCATCTTTGCCACAAGCATTTTCACTGCATAGCTAATAGGACATTATGTAATTCTGCTGTAAAAGACTAAAAAATAACTGGCTGACAGTTTGGTTTGACAGTTTCTTGGTTTCATCAACTGGATGACAGTTTGGTTTCACTTCCCCATTGACACAGTACTCCTGTTTTTATATTATATAAATCTTAGCTCCCATAATGATCTATTCAGTGGCAGAGTTTTGAACCCACATTTCCCACAGAACTTTGGAACATTTATTAATGGACACCTGACAATGTGCCAAGAACAAACAAGGCTTTCACAATTCAATAGAAAGCTCAGTTACAAATATATATCCTAATATTTGGAAACTGATGCCTCTTTAACAAAAGACAAAATTTTCATGAAAAAAGAAAGTACAATGCTGAACAAGGGCATGGTATAACACTATGAACAAAAGACTTTGAAAACAAGTGCTTAGGTACGAACCACAGAATAAAGTCAGTTATTTATTTTTTTAAGATTTTATTTATTTGACAGAGAGAAATACAGCTAGAGAGGGAACACAAGCAGGGGGAGTGAGACAGGGAGAAGCAGGGGGAGTGAGACAGGGAGAAGCAGGCTTCCTGCTGAGCAGGGAGCCCGACGTGGGGCTCGATCCCGGGACTCTGGGATCATGACTTGAGCTGAAGGCAGACGCCAAACGACTCAGCCACCCAGGCTCCCCAAAATCAGTTATTTGTGTAACATTGCCATGAATATACACATATTTTAATATAAATATTATGTACTTTACAACAGTCTTTTAAAATTTGTTCTTCATTTTTCATGTTTCATTATGTCCTTTTTAATAAATGTCCATTTGTTTCATGATTTTGCTTTACGGCCAATTAGCTATGCAGCAAAAATGTTTATGGCAAAGATGCTAATGGCAAAAATACTGGACGTTTAACTATACTTACTCAAACTATTTTGAAATGAAACTTGATAAGAGAACTAACAGTAAGTAATCTAAGTACCTCTACCTTTTACTAATATGGTACTTCATAGTTTTTTCTTTATATAGACAATATATTTTAAACTGTGAGATATGACCCATTTAATGGGTCACTACTAAATACAGGATTACTTTTCAATGAAATAGAACAGGAAATATCAGTGTACACTACATATAAATAAGTTTTGTATTTCAATTATATATACATATATGTATGAGAGCTCTACAAAAAAGTATTTATAAAGAGGGCTGCAGTCCAAAAATCCTTAAGAATACTGATTTAAAAAGTATTTTTACACATTTCCTATGCCATCCATTTAAAATGGTGTGGATATTATCTTCATTTTGGATAAGAACAATAAGCTAAAAATGAAAGGTCTGAGTAAGGTTCTGTAACTATTAAGTGGTATTATTAAAGCCAAGTTCTTCATTTTTCCCTCCCTTAAGCAAAATACAGGTTTTGCAATACCTTACACATGCTTATCTTACAGTTAAATCTTCTACAGTTGAAAGAAAAAATAATTTACAGCTGAATATTACCCACCGAAACAAAAGAAAAGTTGCTGTAATTACTCTAGAATATAAATATTATTTGCAGACCTCTGTGGTTGTTATAAATAAAAGATAACAATGAAAGTCTTATTTGCCTAGTTCCTGAAGGGAACTCTTTAGCCAAATCCTAGATGACTAGATCATAACAGCTCTAAATACATTGTTTGTTGGAGAAAACATCCATTTTTCAGCGGTTACACCTTGATTGTCATCATTCTATGTAACATGTTCATATTACAAATAAGATTCATTCATAACCCAGAGTAAATCCCAAGCAACTTTCTATGCACAATTTGCAAATAGTTGTGTTGTGAGGAGAGAATGAGATAACTGTGGAGATGGGAAAGAGCTGTTAAAGATATATAATACAAAATCAAAGATCTTAGAGTTGAAAGAAATCTTAGGAGCCATCAATATTCTTACTCTTTAAGACAAGCTAGAGATTTCCTCTTATAGCCTACATGGAACAATGGACCAGATTTACCCCTACACTTGAAACAATAAAAAAACCAACCAATAAAATCCAGAATCCGCCTCTCCCAATATAAAACAATGGTTTTCAAGATACTGAACATTAGGTAATAAAGGAAAGTGATCCTTGGGAGAAACAAAAAACAAATTGCCCAGCTTACTGCCTTAGTTTCTAGGCCATATTACAGGGAGTTCTCTCCTAAGCAGAGCCCAGGTGGCTTGCTGAGTTGATGA
The DNA here is from genome assembly GCA_004023965.1 of Spilogale gracilis. NCBI lineage: Eukaryota > Metazoa > Chordata > Mammalia > Carnivora > Mephitidae > Spilogale > Spilogale gracilis. The sequence continues at coordinate 32,794 of PITA01000895.1, forward strand.
GATAGAGCTGACACTCTGAGGAGACCAAGGCAGCTAGGCTGAAAGGATACAGTACACAAGAAGAGAGCAACACAGAGAACTTCAGAGATCTGAAGAGCACACCCTTTAGGTACTGAGCCGAGCACTGACAAGTGCAGGCATATAAAAGAAACTAACTGAAGCTAAAAAAAAAAAAAATAAATAAAAAAAAATTAGAGGACACAGAACTCAGCATTCATACAAGGCCAGGAATAATGTGCATGTTCCCACCAGACAGACTGGGAAACCTCAAATTCATGGGGCATTGGGTAGAGTACTCAAAACGGTCTTGCCTCAGTAAAGGGAAAAAAATAACTCCAGACTAAACATGGCTCTAGCTTTGCCTAACAAATCTTAAAAGCGAGAGCTGAAAGGATCAAATTGTTTTCAAGTAACTGCACAACAAGCCTCAAAATATTTACAGGAATATAAAAATATCTAGCACCCGGCAAAATAAAATTCACAATGTCTGACATCCAAACAAAAATGAGTGGGCATACAAAGAAAAAGAAAAATAAACCTGTGATGAGGTTAATCAATGACTCAAACTGATCTAGAGCTGACACAGATGCTAGAATTCATAGAAAAGGACATTAAAATGGTTACAAGTGTTTTTAAATAGATATTCATGTTCAAAAAACTAAGCAGAGATACAGATGACATAAAAAACTGAACTTCAGGAGATAAAACTTCAATGTCCGAGGTGAAAAATACACTGAATGGGATTAAGAGTAGATATTTCAGAATAAAATATTAATGAAATGAAGACATTGTGATAGAAATTATGCAAAACAGAGAAGGAAAATAGAATGAAAAACATGAATAGAGCATCTAAAAAGCTGTTTGAGAGCTTCAAACAGTCTAGTACATATGTAATTAGAATCTCTAAAGAACGGAGAGGGGACAAGGAGAAATATTTAAAGAATTAAGTCTGAAGACTTTACAAATTTATGAAACCTATTAACATAGGTCCAAGAAGCTCAATGAATACCAAACACAAATGCCACAAAGAAAACTAAAACCAGGCACATGATAGTCGAATTGCTCAAATCCTATGATGAATAGAAAATCCAGAAAATGGTGAAGAAAAACACATCACATATATGAAACAAAGAGAGTGGAGCAACATTTTTAAAGAACTGAAAGGAAAAATATCTCAACCTAGAATTCTATATGCAGAAGAAGCATCTGTCAAGAACAAAAACAAAATAATTCTTGGTGTTCTGGGTGGCTTGGTTGGCTAAGTGTCAATCTCTTGATTTTGGTTCAGGTCATGATCTCAGGGTTGTGGGATGGAGCCCCATGTTGGGCTCTGCGCTCAGCAGGGAGCTCTCCCTCTGATCTCCCTCCCCGCTCCCCCACACATGTGCGCATGCATGCTCTCTCAAATAAATAAATCTTAAAAAGAAAATAATTCTTTAGGCAGAAGTAAAATGATACCAAAAGGAAATAGGACTCTGCAATGCAATGAAGAAACCAGAAATGTTAACGATATGGATAATGGTAAGTTTTCAAATTATTCAATTCCCTTTAAAATATGACACAAATCACTGAAAGTGACTCAAGAAGAACAAGTAAATTATGGATAGACCTATGTTGAGACTAAATTAATAATAAAAAACTACCCACAAAAACAAACCAGGCCCAGATGTGTTCACTAGTGGATTCTACCAAGCATTTTTAAGAATTAATACCAATTCTTCACAAACTCTTTCAAAAAATAAAACACACTTCCCAATTCATCCTATGAGGCCAGTATTACTTTGATACCAAAACCAGATAAAAACAATGAAACCTCAGACCAATATTCCTTAATGATACAGACACAGAAATTCTCAAATTAGTACAATGAATCCATCAACACATAAAAAGTATTATACAACATGACCAAGTGAGATTTATCTAAGAAATGCAAGATTGGTTTACCATCTAAAAATCAATTAATTTGGGGTGCCTGGGTGGTTCAGTTGGTTAAGCATCTGACTTCAGCTCAGGCCAAAATCTCAAAGTCCTGGGACAGAGGCCCGTGTTGGGCTCCCCATTCAGTGGAAGTCTGCTTATCCCTGTCCCTCTGCCCCTCCCCCTACACCTCACCCCATAAATAAATAAATAAACAAATAAATAAGATAGTGTGGTACTAGCATAGGAATAGCCATACAGATCAATAGCATTTAGGGTCCAGAAATAAGCCTTCACATTAAGTCAACTGATTTCCAAAAGGTGGAAAGGTAATCCAATGGAGAATGAATAGTCTTTTCCATAAATGGTGCTAGGACAACCAGATATTTACATACAAAAGAATGAAACTGGACTCCTACTTCACCCTATATTAAAAAATTAACTCGGGCGCCTGGGTGGCTCAGTGGGTTAAGCCTCTGCCTTCAGCTCAGGTCATGATCTCAGGGTGCTGGGATAGAGGCCCGCCTCAGGCTCTCTGCGCAGCAGGGAGCTGCTTCCTCCTCTCTCTCTGCCTGCCTCTCTGCCTACTTGTGATCTCTCTGTCAAATAAATAAAATCTTTAAAAAAAATTAACTCAAAGTGGATCAAAGATCTAAATGTAAGAGTTAAAAATATAAAGCTCTTAGAAAACATAAGTGTAAATCACTATGGTTTTCAATTAGGCAATGATTTGTTAGATATGACATCAAAAGACCAAAGACAAAATAAATAAATTTGACTTCATTAAAAACTTTTGTCCTGCAAAGGATAGCCTCAATAAAGTGAAAAGACAACTACAGAATGGGGGAAGATACTTGTAAGTCATGTGTCTAATAGGGATCTGTGTCTAGAATACATAAAAAAAACTCTTACAACTCAGTATTAAAAGGATAAATAACCCAATGGGTAAAAGGTCTGATTAGACATTTCTCTAAAACAATTAAGAATGGCCTATAAAAACATGAGAAGATGGCTAAATATTGATAGCTAACAGGGAAATGCAAATCAAAACTACAAGGAGATACTACTTCACATTCACTAGGATATAATTCAAAATGAATCATAGATCTAAGTGAAAAGCCTAAAACTATGAAAGTAGAAGCAAGCACAGTAGAAAATCTCTGTGACCTTAAGTTAGGCAAAGGCTTCTCTGATTTAACAGTAACAGCAAAACTGATAAATCGGACTTCATTGAAATTTGTTAACTTGTGGTCTTTGAAACACACTGTTAAGAGAATGAACAGACAAGTTACAGACCTGGAGAAAATAGGTGCAAAGCATATATCTGATAAAGGACTTAGATTCAGACTATATACTTAAAAACTATCAAAATGCACTAATAACAAAACAAACACAACTCAATTAAAACTTGGCAAAATGTTTGAACAAACACTTCAAATATGCACATGAAAAAACTGGTCAACACTGGCAAACCACAATGAGATACGATAACAGAGAATGGCTAATTTTAGAATGGTTAAAATTAAAAAGTAGGTGTGTTGGTGACAATGTGGAAGAACTAGAACTTTCATAAACTGCTGGTGGGAATGTAAAATGGTTTTTATGGTTCCCTAACAAGTCAAACATAAGCATTTCAATCCTGGATATTTATCTGAGAGAAATGAAAGCATATATCCATACAAAGACTTGTACACAAATGTTCATAGTAGCTTTAGATGTAACAGCCAAAAACTAGACACAACATAAATGATAATCAACAAGCAAATGCATAAATATACTTTGGTATAGCCATACAGATACATGCATCATCATGGGTGAATCTCAGTAATTATTCTGTGACAGAAGTTCAACAACAGAAGAGTATATATTGTATAATTCCAGTTATATAAAGTCCTAGAAAATGTAAGGTCATTTGTAGTGATAGAAAGCAGATGAGTCAGTGGTTGCCTGGAACCAGGTGGAGCTTGGGGAACTGGTAACAGGAAGCAATTATAAAAGGGCACAAGAAAACTTTCGAAGTGACAGATAAGGTCTATCATTTTGACTGTGGCGATGATTTCACAGGTGTATACATATGCTCAAATTATCAAATTATATACTTTAAATATGTATAGCATATTGCATGTCACTTATACCTCAATGAAGTTATTTAAAAAATCCAAATCAAGGGGCGCCTGGGTGGCTCAGTTGGTTAAGCGACTGCCTTCGGCTCAGGTCATGATCCTGGAGACCCGAGATTGAGCCCCACATCGGGCTTTCTGCTCGGCGGGAAGCCTGCTTCTCCCTCTCTCAGTCCCTCTGCTTGTGTTCCCTCTCTCTAGCTGTGTTTCTCTCTGTCAAGTAAATAAATAAAATCTTTAAAAAAAAAATCCAAATCAAGATTTAGTTTTAGTAGTAGCACCAATGAAGCATTTTTAAGAAAACTCCATTTTGTTCATTAAGAAAATGAGCAGGAAGATGTGCTGACTCCAAGTTTGAATTTAAAAAAACAAAAATAAGAGGGGCACCTGGCTGGCTAAATTGGTGGAACATATGTGAGTTTGAGCCTTAGTAGAGATTACTTAAAAATAAAAAACAAAAAATTAAACAACACCTGCTCTCTAAAAAAAGTAGAACTACTATTATTCTGAAGGTCTCGTATCTTTTCTATTTGCCTTGTGATTCTGAAATGACAAAAGAATGCTAAACACAGTTCCTTCTATGACCTTGATCCCTACACATAACAATATGACTTTCAAGCAGTTTCTACTCAATCTTTTGATTCTGTAATTTTATAGCACTCATACATATTTCATACATCATTTCCACGATACTTACACTGCAGTGTGCTAAAATAACTTCTGCAGTAAAAGTATCCTACTACCTTTTGCAAAATGCAAACAATCCATTTGAATCTGCCTACTTTAAAAGTTTTATTCTGTATAATCTTCATAAATTTCTGTACAATTTCTTCCTAAAGTTTTCAAAAACTAAATTTATTAATTTTTAGTTCATTTTTTACACAACGAAAACAGAGTTACAAAATTATTTGGGAAACATAAGCAGCATCAGAAAAACAAAACTAAAACATTATGAAGTATGAATATTTATAAGGGAAGGAGTTAGACCTTTTATTTCTTGAGCAACTGATGAGTTACAATGATACACGGATTTTTTTTAAGATTTTATTTATTTGACAGAGAGAGATCACAAGTAGGCAGAGAAGCAGGCAGAGGGAGAGGAGGAAGCAGGCTCCCTGCTGAGTAGAGAGCCAGATGTGGGCCTCAATCCCAGCACCCTGAGATCATGACCTGAGCTAAAGGCAGAGGCTTAACCCACTGAGCCACCCAGGCGCCCTACATGGATTTTTTTAAACATGTCATTGAATAAATGGTTTGTAAGTATTTAGAAATAAAAGTACTGATCACCAGAAGGTTGTACTTTTATTTGAGTACCAAGTGTGTTTTAGGTACTGCAATGGACTGAAAGCTTCTCAGCCCATCCCCATTCATACACTGAAATCCTAACCCCTAATGTTAGGGGATGAGGCTTTTGGGAGGTTAACTAGGTCATACGGGTGCAGCTTGCCTGCCTGCCTGCCTGCCTGCCTGCCTCCCTCCTTTCCTTTGAGTGTGAGAGAGGAAACACAAGGAGGGGCAGTGGGAGTGGGAGAAACAGGCTTCCTGCTGAGCGGGGAGCCTGATAGGGCCTTGATCCCAGGACCCTGGGACCAGGACCGGAGCTAAAGGCAAACGCCCAGTGACTGAGCCACCCAGGCACCTGGGTGCTGCCCTCCTTAACGGGATTAGTGCTCTTATGAAAGAGATCCCAGAGAACAACACAACCCTCTTCCTGCCAAAAAGTTAAGGCCCTCACCAGAACTCAACTATGCTGGCGCCCTGATCTCAGGGAAGTTTCTCTTGTTCATAAGCCAGTCTATGGTACTTTGTTATAGCTGTCCAAATTGACTAAGACACTGTGTGGGTGCTAAGAACAAGTAACACCAGACAGATCATTTTGAGAAGTATTTCTGGGTTAAACGATGTTCAAGGTACTCAGATTTCAGCAAATTACAAATGACAATAATAGTCATGCTATCGTTACAGGTAAAACAGAAAAATGTGTCAAAAGCAGGCTCTGGCACAGGAAAAACAATGAAAAAAGTCAAGTGTAACAGTTCTGTAATCTTGGGTATAATACTTAAACCCATCTGGCCTTCATCTAGAAAATGAGGTAATTTGTCTGGATGGCCAAGACTTCTTCCAAGATGTTTCAATTCCTTTGATTAAAGATAAACTAAAAATACACACACACACACTCCTTACTTTTTGGAGGACAAATTTGATGTAATGCACATGCTTTTTAATCTAGCAATTCACAATTCAATTTTTAAGATTTTATGATTCTATACTGTAGAAATACTTATACTAGTATATAGTCACATGCATAAGATGTTTACTACTGTTATATGTGACAGCAAAATAAAAGCAACTTAAAGTCCATCAATAGAAAGATTAAATAAACTGCAGACATTTATACAATATTCAAAAAGAATGAAGTAGACCCAGATGTGTTGCCATAGGAAAACCTATAAAATGGTACTAACAGATTTCTCTTGGTTTGTTTTACGCATATGATTGGTTTGGGAGCCAGATGACCAAATTTATACATTTGCTCTACCTTGCTCTACCACTTACTAATTCTTCATTATAGGTAAGTTTTTTTAATCTTGATAAGCTTCAGTTTCTTATCTTTTAAGCGAGAATAATTATAGAACCAACCTTGCAGTATTACTGTAACAATTAGTCAAGTAAAACAAGACAAACATTAAATGCTCAGTATTAGGAGTTATTTCACTTATGTACAGTTTTGTTGTTGTTAATGGGAGTCAAATGGTCTCTTCCTGAATGACTTCCCCATTTTAGCTTTACTGGAAATAATCCTCATATAAAACTTATTTTCTCAAATAGCCAATTCTTACCATTTATTTAATAATTCATGTTCCTGTCACTAATTGGAAATCCCACTTTTATCATAAGCAAAATGCCTATACCCATGGAGGCCTATTTTTGGCTCTAAATCAGGGGTTAAACATTTCACGTAAAAGGCCATGTAGTAAATATCACAACTATCAACAACCCACCCTGCCTTGAAAAATAAAAAGCAGCTACAGAAAATGTGAAAATGAATGAGTATGGTTGTAATCCAATGGATACTGAAATCTGAACTACCTATAATTAATGTCACAAAGTATTATTCTTCTTTTGCTTTGTTTTTTTTTGAAGCACTTAAAAATATAAAAGCCATTCTTAGGTCACAGGTCATACTAAAACAGGTGCTCTGAATCTTTATGTTTTTGTACACTCTTGAAGTTTTTTATATTTTTAAATTCCACAAAATAAATACATGTGAGAAAACATGATATAAGGATATACAGTGAAACCTCTCCCTTCTATCTCAGTGGCCCAGTTCTCTTCATCAGTTTTTGTGTACTCTTCCAAACCTACTGCCACTATTAAACATCCCAGCATAACATGTGGAAACATGTTATTTCACTTATAGGATAAATCTCTGAAAATGGAACTGCTAAGTCAAAATTCCTTAAAGTATTTATTCTAGCATGTAACTGGTCAGTATCGATAGCTTTTCCCTTGCTCAGGATAAGCCTTCCAACATGGCTTTACCTATTTGCCACCTTGCCAACCAACTTTAAAAATCATGTTAAGTATTTGTTCCAGAGTACAGACTTTAAATTGTAACCACTCTGGTCTGTGAATCCTTCCTTAGCATTGTATTACATATCTTAGCTATGGTTATTAATGCCTTAGAGTTAAGAAAACAAGTTACACTATTTTATTTGGTCACTGTTTCTTAAATTCCACACCTATTTTTCTTGGAGTAATTTTTCACTTGATACAGTACATCCTTAGGTATTCCTAGTGGGTGTGGGTACAAATGACTTTATTTTGCCCCTACCTCTTTTTTTTTTTTTAAGTTTTATTTATTTATTTTAGAGAGAATGAGAGAGTTAGTGAGCGCTGGGAGGGGCGGAGGGAGAGGAAAACTCCAGCAGACTCTTCACTGAGCTTGGAGCCCAACACAAGGCTTGATCTCACGACCCCAAGATCATGACCCGAACTGAAACCAAGAGTCAGATGCTTAACTAACGGTGCCACTGAGGGACCCCTATTTTGCCCTCATTTTGAATGACAGGTTGGTTAGGGATAAGTTTCTTAGTTCAAAATATGTATCACAAGCACTTTTTAAATACTGTTCCATTGTTATCTAACATTCCATATTTCAGATTAGAAGTCTAAGTGTATGTCTGATTTTTACTCCTTTATAGGTAACCATATGTTTCTCTTTGGAAGCTTTTGAGACTGTATATTAATTTATCCATGAAGTTCATAAATTTCATTGTAATGTATCTAGATGTGTCTATCAATACTCTTTTAAGATTCTCAGTATAAAACCCCTGGCAAGACTTATCAAAAAGAAGAGTAAGGACCCAAACTGATAAAATTATGAATGAAAGAGGAGAGATCACAACCAACACCAAAGAAATACAAACAATTATAAGAACATATTAAAAGCAACTATACACCAGCAAATTTGACAATCTGGAAGAAATGGCTGCATTCCTAGAGACATATGTATAAACTACCAAAACTGAACTAGGGAGAAATAGAAAACCTGAACAGACCCATAACCAGTAAAGTAATTGAAGCAGTCATCAAAAATCTTCCAACAAGAGCCCAAGGCCAGGCGGCTTCCCAGGGGAATTTTACCAAACATTTAAAGAAGAATTAATGCCTATTCTCCTGAAACTGTTCCAAAAAATAGAAATGGAAGGAAAACTCCCAAACTCATTTTATGAAGCCAGCATTAGCTTGATCCCAAAACAAGACAAAGACCCCATGAAAAACCCATGAAAAAGGAGAATTACAGACCAATATCCTTGACGAACAAAGATGCAAAAATTCTCACCAAAATACTAGTCAATAGGATCCAACAGTACATTCAAAGGATTATTCACCATGGCTGAGTGGGATTTATTCCTGGACTATAAGGTTGGTTCAATATCCACAAATCAATCAAAGTGATACAATACATTAATAAAAGGAAGAACAGGAACCATATGATAATCTTAATACATGCTGATAAAGCATTTGACAAAATACAGCATCCTTTCTTGATCAAAACTCTTCAGAGTGTAGGGATAGAGGGTACATAACCTCAATATCATAAAAGCCATCTAGGAAAAACCCACAGCGAATATCGTTCTCAATGGGGAAAAACTGAGAGCTTTTCCCCTAAGGTCAGGAACATGACAGGGCTGTCCACTATCACCACCTGCTATTCGACGCAGTATTAGAAGTCCTAGCATCAGTAATCAGACAACAAAAAGAAATAAAAGGCATCTGCAAAGAAGTTGTCAAACTCACTCTCTGCAGATGATAAGATACTTTATGTGAAAAACCCAAAAGATTCCACTTCAGACTGCTAGAGCTCATACAGGAATTCAGTAAAGTGTCAGGATATAAAATCAATGCACAGATATCAGTTGCATTTCTATACGCCAACAGCAAGACAGAAGAAAGAAAAATTAAGGAGTCAATCCCATTTACAATTGCACCCCAAACCCCAAGATATCTAGGAATAAACCTAACCAAAGAGACGAAGAATCTGTACTTAGAAAACTATAAAGTACTCATGAAACTGAGGAGAGCATAAAGAAATGGAAAAATGTTCCATGCTCATGGATTGAAAGAACAAATATTGTGAAAATGTCTACGCTACCTAAAGCAATCTACACATTTAATGCAATCCGTATCAAAATACCATCAATTTTTTCCCCAAAATGGAAAAAATATTCCTAAAATTTATATGGAAACAGAAAAGACACTGAATGGCCAGAGGAATGTTGAAAAAGAAAACCAAAGTTGGCGGCATCACAATTCAAGACCCTTGTATGAATGGACTGTCTAGATACTTCTACTGAGATACTTCTCAAATACTTCTACTGAAAGAAATTTCCTTGTCTCCTTCCTTTCTTCTCTTGACATTCTACCATAAGGTAAGAATGGAATATTTGGCATCTATTGTGAGTTGCAAGGGGAGGAGAAAGGGGAATAGATGCTGTTAGCAGAGCCAGAAACCCTTAACTTGTGCCACATCTTTTTATAAGCTTGCTGAAAAGGTATACTTGCTGATCATTCCCACTACACAGATGAAATGGAGACCAGAGAGGGAAGAGATGGATTTACATTTGCCAGTATTTTGTCTTGTGATACATTTTTCTGTTTGGCTCTGGTTGCCCAAGATTCGCCTGGATAGTCCTACCCTCATGATCTCTGTGGTTATTTCTCCTCTTCTAATTTCTATTCCTTCCTGGAATAGTTATTAGATGTTCATTAACTCTTCTGGATCTATTTTCCATGTCATAGCTATTTTTTCCCTATTTCTACTTTTTAATATTCAAGAACTGATTATTTTCAAGGCAGCCTGTATATGTTGAATAGGCAAGATGCCCTCCCAAAGCTGAGCATACTAGAGTTAATTTTAAAGTTTACTTCTATTCCTTACATTAATTCCATCGCTTCAGGTCTAGTTCTTTGTATCTCTCACACACTACTGATTTCTGTTGTCTGTCCCTATTATAAATGTATCAGCATTTCAGTATACATGGAAATCACTGTACTCCTGCAGTAAATTCACATTTGTAACTAACCATGTAATTCAATTTTACACTTACACCCAGTACTTGTATAGTATGACAACAGGGTAATTCTTTAACTTGCAATCCCATGATTCTTCAATCCATTTTTTAGTCATATCCTTTTGGTGTTTCGTTTCCCTTAACAACCACCAACCTGAGTAACAGTTATTATCTAAGTGTTATGCAATAAGCTTCAGGGACAGATTATCACCAGCTCTAACAGACTTATCATCTAACAGTTAAACAAGGAATGACAGTCTGGTAGAAGACTGTCATAGGTGTGCAACTAAAGAAATAAATAATACAGTAATGAATCACTTAAGTCTTGAACTCAAAATAGTTATGCTTTTTACCAATCTTTAATGTTATAGAAGTTGAAATAGTAAATTCTACTGAAAAAGAAAGACTTCATGTTGGTTAAAACAATTTTTCTGCTGACCTTTTGATAGTTATTCCGTAGCTGACAGAAATACACACAGGTGTTCACCAAGAACATTTATAAGAATGTTCACAGCATTCTTCAAAATATGTAATAGCAGAAAGTGAAAACACAAGTATCCATCGACAAAAGAACAGTCAAGTAGTCATACAATGGAATATTAAACAGCAATAAAAGACAATGAACCACTGATACATGAAACATCATGGGTGACTCTCACAAGCATGTGTTGAGCATTCTGCATGATTCTATCAACACCAAGCCCAAAACAGACAAAATTAAGAGATGATGACAGAAATCAGAACACTGAATGGGGGGCAGGAGTAAAAAAACTTGGAGGAAGCAGAGGGGAACTCCTGGGATGATGGAAATGTTCTATAAGTATAATTTGGTCTAGCCTGTGGTCACACAAGTTAAAAAATATACATAAAAATCCACTCAGCTGTACAATTAAGATTTATGTACTTGATGACATGTATTTTATACCTCAATAAAAAAGTTAAGAAAGAATGCAATTTCTAAACTGTCAATATTCAATAAATAACTAACCATATTTAGCCATAAATATTGGAAACCCAAAATCCTTTTTATATTCTTTTAGTCATAAGATGATTTTAAACAAATGGTATCAGAATAATAATAATACAAAATGAAGGTTAACATTCTGAGGCATAAAATACTTGGTTTTCCACCTCCAAGTTTGGAAGCACCGTTTCAATCCAACACTTAAAGACAGCATTAATTCCACCTTAGAAATGAAGACCCGCCTCCTGAGAACCCTCAATGAGGTTAAATGTCCACACTGCTTATAAATCTCAAGAACAGGCTGAAGGATAAAAGCTCAAGATTTAAAACTAAATTTCCATTCTGCAAATAATGTCATCACAAATAAAAGCATCACTATTGCGTTTACAAATTATTCCTCCGCAAGCTGTTCAGGAATAGCGCAATTTTCCAGATGAAAACTGAAAATGCAAGAAGCTGCCTGCCTGGTGATCTCCTCGGCCCCACTAATTTCTACACAGATGTGCGTCTTTAAAGGCACCTGGTTCCTGGAAGATACAGCGAGGGGCTGCTGTCAAGAGAATACCACGTTAGCGCCATAAAGAGGTAACACCTGACTACGAAGTTTGTGCACAGAGAGAAGCAGACAGGGTGGTGAATTAGTCCCCCCCCCCAAAAAAAAGTGATAAAAATAAAACACACCTAACCAACGGTCCTCTGACAGCATCGTTCTCAAAAGACAACTCAAACCTTTCCGAAAAACTCTGACTTTTCCTGACACCGCAGCGGCCTCCCGAGGGTTTGTCCGCGACGCGACCCCACTGGGACAGGCCCCCCCCAGCGGGCTCGTCCGCGAAGCGACGCGACCGGGACAGGGACCCACAGCCCTCCCCCGGCACCCAGGCGCCCGGACTGCCCCCGCCCGAGCCGCGAGAGCCTCGGGCAGGAGAGGCCGGGTGGGGCCGGGTACTCACCACGCTCATCAGTCTGGGCAAGGCCACCGCCGCCCTGCCGCCTCCTCCCCAGCCGCGGGCATAAACCGGCGACGCCCCGCGCACAGGGGTTACCTTCGTTTCACAGCCCACCACACGCCCCGGCGCCGACGACCGCCACTTCCGGCGCGCGTGAGGAAATGAGGCTACCGCCTCGGCGCGCGCCGGCCCGCCCCGCTCACGCCCAACCCCGATAGCCCCGCCCTAGTTCCGCCTACTTTCTCGCCCGCGCGGGGTACAGGCTTTGGGAAGCTCAGTAACTGGTGTAACTGGTGCACAGTAGTGGTTAATCGATTATATGTTTAAAAATATGTGTATATGTAGTTCCAAAAACGATTTGTGGAGACCCGGAGAGTGCCCCAGGCAGACAACCGTTCCCGCCGGAGCAAGAGTCTGCAGGGACAGAAGTACCAGCTCCAGGGAACCGCTGACTTGGCGAGAGGAGGGAACTTAGCCGAAGATGGTAGCGCAGTTCTGCCCGGGACCCCTGTCCTGGGAGCCCGAAGAGGCGAAGAGTGCCTTCGTGGGCACTGAGCTAAGGACTGACAGAGGTGTCCCGGGATCCTCGAGTGTGCTGGGCTGCACGTGAGGCCCCCAGCGAGGAAGTCCTAAGCCACTGGACCTTTTGCCATTCCATTACTTTGGACCCTGGTGTGTGTGTGTGTGTGTGTGTGTGTGTGTGTGTGTGTGTGTGTGTGTGTGTGTGTGTGTGTGTGTGTGTGTCTTCCTTATATGTGAAATGAGGGAGACATTGTGGAAGATGGGTTGAGAGCTGACATTGTATGATTTTAGTGAATGGAAAATGAAAGCTCTCCCCAACATCACTTCCACTCAACTGCTTATTTCGGAGCATCCCCCCAGCACTTTGTCCTGCCCTGGAGAGGGATAGCCTGAGCAGGGATAGCCTGCCTGTGTCTGGGCAGGATAAGGAGGGGGTAAGAACGTCTCTAAGGTCTGCCTCCCACCAGGCTCCTCTTTCCTTTGTGGCTACCTTGGCAGGTGACCACACTTAGCCTCTCTTAGCCTCTTTCCTCAGTTGTGTTGTAGGGATGGTAACAATAGCACATGCTTCCTAAGGTTGTGAGGGTTAACTGCAATTTTGTGTTTGAAGCCTTTGGCACTCTGACTGGCAGGTGGCAGGCAGTTGGAGCTCACTGCCACCATGAAGTACATTAGTTAGAGCCAAAGACTGTGGTGATTATGGGATGCATCCTGCAGAAGTGGCATTCCTAGACGGAAGGATTTGCTCCCAATCATAGCTGTCTTCATTGGATGATGGTTATTGGGATGTTTTTAACACAGATGTTCTCCTGAGATACGTCTTGTGGGAAATCCCACTGGTAAGAGAGTGGATATCCTACTTCTAAGCCAGGCTTGCTGGATGTCCAGCCTTTTCCTAATATCAAAATATCATTCCTCTCTCGTCATTTCTGAGCAACTATGTTTATAGTTTTAACACTCCTTCTCTCAACCTGGCCCAAGAGTCATAGATTCCATGAGTCTGTGACCTTGTGAAGATAAGGACCATGTCTTTTTCATCTACCACTATTTGGCATGAAAGAAGTGTTCAATAAATGTGAACTGAATTGGTTAAAATAAGAACACACAAGTATCTCTCCATTATCCAGAATCTCACACCCCTCAAGCAGATGGCATGAATGATTAAGTTTATTGTCTGACATAATTAAGCTTTCTGTCTGGATGCCTGGGTATGCTCTGGTATATCAATCAGCCTTCTGTGAGTCTACTTAGTGCAAATTAGTTCTCTAATGTTTAAGTTTGCCATAGGTGTTTTTGTCCTGTAAACCTGAAGACCCAACTTGGGAGTGTAAATGCAAATGTAAATTCTCATGGGAGAACTAGAGAGTGGGTACAGAGCACAGCATTGGTGGACTTAAGAGGATAAGACAGAAGTTTTTTAAATACTTAAGGCTTACTGCAAGTAAATATGAATGGCAGGCCACTGAACTGTCAGGGGACTATGTTCCCAGGCTGGCAGCTTTGAAGCCTCAATCCAAGTCTAAGTCCCCTACATATTGTTAGTTAAGATGTTGTAATCAGCCTGTATCTGACATTCTTGGCTGATGGCCCTTAGGAAGTCTACAGAAAAAGGGGTATGTGGACCTTGTCCTCTACTCTCATCCAATAATGGCAAATGCTTGGGCTGTTCTCTCTTTCTGCTGCCGCTACAGACTTTAAGTTAGATGAGACTATCTGCTTCCCTAGGGCAGGGACACGGCCTCTTCTTTTCTCTCAGGCACCCCTAAGCCAGGCACGGGGCCTGACCCATTATACGTGCTCACTGCATACTCACAGATGTGTGAATGAATGAATTCTGCTGAATTCTACAGCTCTAAATTTCCGGTAGTGGGAGCCAGAGTAATAACAAAATATGTCTCTACTTCCACTAACCAGATGCAAAACAGCCTCCCCTCCCATTGTCCTGCAATGCACAGTAGAACCACTCCCCTCCACGTTAAGCATTCTATTTTTTGTCTACCTCCACTAGCCTTGTAAGTGTTGGGCTTTCTTTTTTATATATAGCGTTTGTTTTTCTCCCTTTATCCTATGCTTTCCTTACTGGTCATGCTGTGTAGCCATGTCTGGAACAGGCTGCATTCAGCAGCAGGTGCTTCTCCCAGTTTTAATCCCTCTAATCCTCTTGACATCCCTGTGGAGTAGGTTATGGTCCTCAGTTTACCTTGGAGAAAACAGAAACTCAGAGGAAACTGCAGAGGTTCTCCCAGGACAGGAACTGACATGAAGTTGAAGCAGCATGTTAGGGTTACTGGTCACTTCTTGCTAACTGCTATTTGAATTCTTCATTAGCATTGCTGTTTTTAAAATAATTGTGGCTCTGCCATCAGTGGATTTAAATTGTTCACTTTCTATTATTTTTTGAATTGCTGTGTTAAATACTAAATGTATATAATTTAAATTTGGAGAGACAATAACACATAATTCAATTTCTATGGCAGATAATGGGTGATATAAATAAGTAGTTCCATTGAGAATGGAAGTATTGGGGGCTGACTCCCTTGCTATATAGCAAGCTCTGAAGAGCCTTTGCTTGTTCTCATTTGGGCCATCTTTGTTTCCAGAGTTTTCGTAATGGGGCCACCAAGATATGGTCTTCACTGCTTATTGCCTCAGAGCATAACCTGCAATCAGGCATGGTATTCACGGAGGTCCCTCATGCCTTGATCTTCTTGGTTTATCAAGTCTATCAGGATATGATAAATTGGCATCGGGTCTGACTTCTGCCTGCTTTGCATTGAGTTCCTTGGCTATTTATTCTCGGTTTGGGAATCTGGTTTTGTTATTGGTTCCCATTTGTTTGGCATCTTTATGGAATCAGTCCATTCCTTTCATCCCCCTTTGCTGCCTTTTATTTTCCTGTTTTGTGTGCTTTCTAAAAGTGTTGTTTAACATATGAAGAATCTCAGGGCAGAACACTGGCATAGGCCCTAGAACCCTCTTCCTCAAGCTGGTTCAAAGACCTGAATTTGGGGTTCTCTCCAGACCAGCATCCATTTTCACATGGCATTCTCTCCTGTGTTCAAATTTTCCTTATAATTATTTGGATTAGGGGCCCCCATAATGGATATGACTTCATCATCTTAACTTGATTGCTTTCACAAAGACTGTATTTTCAAATAAGGTCAAATTCACAGGCTATGGATGCACAGACTTGAACATAATCTCTTGGGGGGTCAGTTCTACCCACTATAGATGGCAACCTCATCAATTTCTGGTAAATTCAGGTGCTAGTCTTTCTGCATTAAACCCTGCTATTTTTGCTCAGTCTTCCTGGGAGTAAACATATGACATATGGTAAACATTTCAAATAACCCACAGATTTTCTCTATTTCCTTGACTGTAACTGTAAGCATCGAGCCCTTGATTGCCAACGTTTACAGTAAGAGATTCTCTCCTCTGGGAGCCCAAACATGAACAGGCTTTCTGGAACCTTGAGGTAGGTGGCTCCTAAAAGACCTCCTTCCCTAGACATCTGAAGTAGGAGAAAGCCCTCTTGCATGTTGGTGCAAGAGCAATCTGGACAAGCCCTTGGAGTTTCATGGGAACTCTCCAAAACCCATCATATCCTATAGCCTTCCCTTGACTTGTTGTAAAGACTTAACCCCTAGTGTTAGGGCAAGTGTTCTGCTACAGAATTTGTTGATGCTTCTGCGGAGCTAGTTCCAGGCTCCTCACTTGACCTCATGATTCTTCCTGAAATAGAGACATTACTATTGACTGGAAACACAGCATTTCTCAGGCAGCTGATGAATCTCTTATGAAGGTTCCACTTACTGCTACAACACCCTGAATCTGGGCACTCTCCTTTCTCTATCAGAACAAGGGAAGCTTATTGATGATTTTACCTCAGAAAATTTGGGAACTCTCTGTACCTTTCTCATATGTTAATTATAGTCTCATATTGAGAACCCTGAGCTAATCCTGTGGGCTGATGGATCATTCTCGAAGCTAGAAGTTATCAAGCAGCTTATACTATCATGAATTGAAGATCTCCTTTAGGATATAGTCCTCTCCTGAGGTAAAATCAGTCCAAAAGTCAGATCACATTGCATTTACTAGAGCTTGTTAACCAGCCAAAGACTAGAGAGTAAACATATACATAGATAAGAAATAAGCTTTTGGAGTACTACATAACTTTGGGGTGCTAAATCCCCCACAAAAATGGACAGCAAGTTAAGCAATTTTTAGATGCATTCTACTCACTACAAAGGTGACTATTACGAAGTTTGAGAACCATGCAAAAAGGGACAGTATTGAAACTCAAGCGAAACACTTGGCAGATGATCATGCCAAACAGCTAATTTTCTCTCTGAAACTACTCATAGAGCACAAATTGATTACTACCTTAAAGCAACACTGGAAAAGCTGTAAGAGACAGTTAAATTGTTTTAAATTTCATATAGGTTAGTCAGGGTGTTTGCCATTCCTAATA
Source organism: Spilogale gracilis (assembly GCA_004023965.1). NCBI lineage: Eukaryota > Metazoa > Chordata > Mammalia > Carnivora > Mephitidae > Spilogale > Spilogale gracilis. The sequence continues at coordinate 50,316 of PITA01000895.1, forward strand.
CTATACTTGGATCAGTGACAGAAGGAAGGTGGGGCAGGCAATACAGTACCTTAAGAGCAAAGCTACTTGCTTTGTAAGGTTGACCCTCGTGACCTATATGGGATTTATTCTTGGCCTGGGTTAGGGTTCTGGGTTCAAAGCATCTTACAGGGGTTATTAATTGTTCTTATTCTTGTCATAGTGGTCGTGATACTGGCCCATTGCATTCTGTCCAGGGTCTGAAATGCTTCTGCACAGCTACTTCCTCATCAGATGATCTCCATGATGATACAACAGAAAGGCTGAGAAGACCTCATGGTACAGTTGGCCATGGAGATTACTGGACAATTGATCTGAAAGTGGTGAAGAGCTGGATTTCTAGACTTCCCTGAATTCGCCAACTTCTCACAAGCAAGAAAATGATCAGAAAGGAGGACTGAGACTGAACATGCAAACAGACAGTGTCAGACCACATGTAAACTGAGAAACTCTGACCCACACCTCAGCAGGAGCCAGCCCAGAACGGTCAGGGCCTGGCCAATGACTGCCAGTTTCTCCCCATTTTTGCTATTTCCAAATCAGGACTAAACAGAGAAAGCCAAGTATGTTCCTAACGCGAATCTCATAAGATGCCCAACTTCTAGGTATCCTACCTCCAGCTTCCCCATGCCAACAACCTCTAGTCACAATACCTCATTTTTTAACTATATGGCTTTTCCCTCCTCTGCCTGCCTCTGAGTTTCTGTCAGGGGAAGTGATGATGGTTGACTCCCTCACTATAGCAAGTTCAGAATAAACCTCTGTTCATTCTCATTTGGATGATCTTTACTTGTTTCTATGAAACTGAAGATTATAGGTAATTGGACTTCTCTTAAAAAAATACAATTTTGGGGGTGCCTGGGTGGCTCTGTTGGTTGAGCGACTATCTTCGGCTCAGGTCATGATCTCGGAGACCCGGGATCGAGTCCCACATCGGGCTCCCTGCTCGGCGGGAAGCCTGCTTCTCCCTCTCTCACTCCCCCTGCTTGTGTTCCCTCTGGCTGTGTTTCTCTCTGTCAAATAAATAAAATCTTAAAAAAAAATACAATTTTCTACCACAACTCTTCTTTTACTTCTTTCAATGACTACCTTATGAGAGACCAGAATCCTGTGTCACTCCTTTTCTTAAAAATTATTTCTGATAATCTCTTTTTTCCATACACTTAGGAAGTCCTCCAGGCCCTTGGCGGGCACTTGGCCTGCCATGCCGTGTGGCTACAGAGTCTCCAGGAAAATTTTCAAATTCTTTAAAGCTCTTAAGCACATCATATGCCCTTAGTGAGAGAAGTGCCTGAGGACAGGGGCTGTAACACAGGCACGGTGTGGGCTCCCTACAGTCCTTCGGGCAAAGTCCCTTTCCTCAGTAGCAAGAGGCGGCCTTACATTCTTCTTTCTTGGAAAGGCTAGACCCTTTCCGACCCACAGGAAAGACTTTCCTCCACGGGGGAAGTGACATGTGCAGAAAAGGACTGTCATGGAGGTGAGAAGAAAGAGCAACCGAAAAGCATATGGCTTACCCTGGCACTGCTTACAAAACTGATGGAGATAAACAGAAGCAGGGACACTTAAAATGAATGTCATATTTTTATTCACGAACTTGACCCTTTTCATGGTAAATATTGTCTGTGTATGAAATATCAAAATCATTTCCATCTCAAAAAATTATTTTTTGCTCTTGTATTTTTTTAGCTTTGAAATGTACTTACCCTGCCTGCTCATGCTAACTTTGAACATCAATTACTCAATGTTGTCTGAAAGGATGCAGGATTATGGTGCCTCCTGGCATGGACTACAGAACTCCTGAAGTTACAGTGCTTGGAGTGGTCTTGGGTTGTGACTCCTTCCATGCTGCCTGGCCCAGTTCTCTGTGACACTGATGTTCCTGTAGTTACTACATTCCTGTCGATGGCCTTCCTGTCAATACTCTGGGCCTGGAATCCCATTGAGAGATGTTGGTTGGCCAGGCCCTGTGATTTAGCACATCCCAGAAACATCTGCAAAAATATCTCATCGCTTGACACAGCCATCAAAACCTGAGTGACATGAGGTGCCTGGGTGGCTCAGTTGGTTAAGCGACTGCCTTCGGCTCAGGGCATGATCCCGGAGACCCGGGATCGAGTCCCACATCGGGCTCCCTGCTTCGGCAGGAAGCCTGCTTCTCCCTCTCTCACTCCCCCTGCTTGTGTTCCCTCTCTGGCTGTGTTTCTCTCTGTCAAATAAATAAAATCTTTAAAAAAAAAAACAGGGCACCAATAGTTCTCTTAACCCTGGGCGTGAAGCGGAGTCTCCCTGCCGTCCCACCACCACCCAGCCAGCCTTGGCTACAGATGTGGAGAAGGGCTCCAAATTGAAAAACTCTCTACATAAGAGGTTCTGATTTTTCATGATGTCAGCTAAGAATCCTTCCTCTGAATCCCTACAGTTCTTACGAGGCCATCCAGGCTGCTGCCTGTGGCCAAGAGATGAGAACAAAGGAGGTGACCTCAGTGGAGAGGGCTGTTTTCTGTTCCTGTGAGGGTAAGAGCAGCGGATAAGCTCCACACATATCTTCATGAGAAGGGACAAGGAAGTTCCCCCCATCCGGCAACTGCTACACATGGTCTTCAGACCAATGCCATGTCTTTCTGGGGCCACAGAAGTAAGCATTTCTCAGGCACCTTCTAGAACCACCCTAAATATCATCTGCTAAATATCTACATGTGAATATGCTCAAAGGAGAAGAGGAAACCATTCACCAGGGGAAAATGTTTTATTTATACTGGGGAAGCTTATGCTTTTTTTTTGAATTTCCTTTTATATATAAAGTGTTGGTCCAAACCCCATTCTCAGACATTATCTTCAACTAAATTTCCACCCTTAAAATAAGCTGGCCTTATGGTGGGAAAGCATCCTTTGTGAAAGTTGGTGGACATATGTGCTTTTTAAGACAAAGAAACCAAACACACACACAAATACTCCTGATGGAAGTTCAATGCTCTTGAAAAAGGGGCTTTTAGTATTTTAGTATTGGCTTTTCTCACCATGGGTTTCTAAACATTCAGAGGAAAAGGCTGTAACAAATAGCTCGCCTTAGAAATTACGTTTACTTCCAGTTCCTGTGATCCAGATCGAAAGGGGACACCAGGAGCAGAAATGGGTGCCGGGGGCCAGGAGCTGGAGCTCCAGGGGCATGGAGTAGCTCGTGTGTGTGCGTGTATGTGTGTACATGTGCATGTGGGAAATGACATGGGCCCTCGGCATCTAGTGCACAACACAACCATAAATCAGATTGATGTTGCTAACAGCTTTGTCAACGGACCCGCCGGCTCCCTGCCGAGCATTTGAGGAGTTCAGAGAGTACCTGCCTAACCCAACAGGACACACACAGAAGCACTTAGTCTTTTAACCTTCATAGTGGTTCAGAATGTTTCCTCTGACTATAATGGGCCAACAGCTGTGGCCTTGCATTTTATACCCTCTCTCGTACACCTGTCCAACTCTGTGTTCAAGAACCTGAATGACATGGCTGCTGCTCTATTTCAGGGAAGGAAACACGAAGGAAGAAAATCCTCGAATGGTGGAATTAGAGGAGTTTTGTTTTTTTTTTTTTAAGATTTTATTTATTTGACAGAGAGAAACACAGCTAGAGAGGGAACACAAGCAGCGGGAGTGAGAAAGGGAGAAGCAGGCTTCCCGCCGAGCAGGGAGCCCGATGTGGGGCTCGATCCCGGGTCTCCGGGATCATTCCCTGAGCCGAAGGCAGTCGCTTAACCAACTGAGCCACCCAGGCACCCTGGAATTAGGGGAGTTTTAACCGTTACCATAAAAGAACCTATTCACATACATATTGTACAAGACAAGGCAGAGGTACCGCCAGCGCCTCCTCGTTCTTCGAGCATTGTTACTTCCCCAGTGGTGACCACAACAGATTTCCTTGTGATATTTCAATCCTTATACTGAAACTTCAGAATCAGAAACCTGATGTTTCCAACGAGGGAGTTAAAAAGAGAAAAGAAGTTTACACATTTTATGATACATGATTTTATTTACATGACTGAATTATTTCCTTAGTCACCTTGATTACAAAAGCAAATTAATATGGTATAGCTTAATAATCTTTCATAAATAGATTTTACAAATTTTAATAACTGACAAGTTGCTACTTAATACTCCGTAATACTTAATACTTAGTAACTTCAGTGTATATGCATACGAAATTTGGGAGGACTAGTAAGTATGAGTGCTTTTAAAATTCAGGAATAACAGTTAGATAACTGGTCAAGGGTTAATTTCCCATCACTGGGTCAGCTAATTAGACCTGGAGTTCTTACCTGGGCAAGAACAAAACTATGCTGGCAATTTGTAATTATTGAGTAGATATTTTTAACAACTTGAGAAAGTTTATTCTCTTTTCTGCATTTAATAAGACTATCATTAAGCACATCTGAAAACCAAAAGTTGACCACAACTATTTATGAAAGAACTTACCACAGTGTGTCTGAAAAACGGCCTCAACTAAAGCCACGTCACATCTCCAGTAAATGTTTTTCCAGCTCTCTCTCTGGATTTGTGTGCACATGTGCACACACACACACACACACACACAGACACACACACACCCCATGAAACTCTGATACATTCTCATTCAAGCTACAAAAATGCCCTAATTTTACTGTTTTAAAATGCCTCTAACATACAGTATTTGGAAGAGACACTATCAGTCCTTCACCAGGCTTTAAGTCTGAAGACCAGGCAGGGTGTTGGTCACCGACCCTCTCCAGCGAAGTTACAGACAGAAGAGCTGCCGGGGACTTCCCGAAAGCCACCCCCACAAGATGGGAGGAGTGCTGAGTATCCGTGACCACAAATAAGCAGTGAAGAGTGACAAGAAGCTTATGAGTCATGGTCAGAATCTAGTAAACAAGAATGTCCGGCTACAGCAGCATCCCGTTATAAAGACAGAAAAGAGTGGATACACGTATCTTTTCACACAAGCTCTATGAGAGCCAAAGTATTGTCTTTTCCACATCAGAATTGTAATCAGAGGTGCAGCAGTCCTCGGTCATCGTCAGTGTTACTTCTAAGACAGCTAGCTCAACTGTCCTCTTAAACTGAGCACTGACCCCACCCACCCCTCCTGTGTGAGATGAGCCACTGCTCTCGGGCGCTGGGCGTGTGGTGTGCTGAGGGCTGGCAGCAGTGGGATGCACCGTGGCCAAGTCAGCGAGCCTTGGCCTGAAGGCCACTCCACTCAAACGCCCCTTTTCTTCATACCGTCCTCGGTATGAAGGGGGCAGTGATCCCTCAAGGACAGGGACCAAAGTGAGCCCTCTCCCCTCACACTGCCCCTCTCTACATCGAAAATATGGCAGCCAATCTATGCATTGTGCTACATTTAAGAATCATTAAATCATGATAAAAATCAAATGTCTTCCTAAGAAAAGTTGCTATGATTCTAAAAATCCGTTCTCAGGATCTCAAATGCTGAGCGGAGGCCCATCCTGAGGTCCCCTCATCCCCTCCAGCCCTGGCAGGGACTTGACCCCACTCTAAGGCCTTGCTGGGCTCTTGTTCTCAACAAGGACATGTCATTTGGGTCAGATTTTTTTTTTTCCCTGTTGCCCTTTTGGTGTGTGTGCTTCATGTTTAAATCTTGTTGTCCTGTTTGGCAACAACCAGAAAAATCCAAACAGCTCAGGTAGTGAGTGAGGGACCCACGCATGTGGGCCCAGAGTGTGTGGTGGTCCCCAGTGAACACAGGCCAATACAGGGGGCCGCTGAGGCCCAAAGAGGGACTAACTAAAGGCTGGACCTGCGACTCTGGTCCAGTGGCTATGTCTGCCGGGAGGGAAAACCACCAGCCAGTGTCAAGTGTACAAGGGTGGGGGCCGGTAGACTTTCCGTTCTCAGCATGTTTCTTCCCATTGGGAGTCCGTTACCTTTCACAAAGAAATGTTAACTATCAAATGCGTCGGTTAATTGTGCCGCTGAGGGTGAAACCATCCAGTTAGCATATACACTATCATTTGCATATCTTGGACACACAGTGTTAGTGCCATCAGCTCTCGTGAGTGGTACAGGACTCTCTTCAGGCCAGTTCGGGTCTGACATGCCTAAAAATGAAAACAGATCATTCGTTCTGCACTGAAGAAGCAAAACTTCATGTGCAGACAGTAAGGCCTTGGCAAAACTCCCTTTGAGGTTCAAACCAAACTTTCTGGTTTCTGTGCCAATTACATGAATCTTTTCGGCTCCAGTTTTCCAAAACACTGTTATATTTTTTGGGGAAAGATCATGTGCCCTCTTGGCAACTGGAACTTAACAGAAACTACCAATTTTGCCTTTTTATGAGCTTCAAAATCCAAATCTGATATAAATATTTGTTGACCTGTTGCAGTCTTTCTTCTAAGACAGCATAAAGCATTGCTGAATTAAAGGGATTACTGCAGTGGGAAGCTTCTATAAAAAGTTCTTTAACGTAAGAAGCCTATCGTCTTCCATCCAAGCCCACCGCGGAGGAGAGAATCTTCCAAATCAAGGGTGCACACGGGCGAGCCCCACAGCGTCGACAGGTGTGTAGCGCTAGACCGAAAGCCAGCAAGCGATCAGTGACTCAAGAGGCATGCAAAAGGAACGATCTCGGTGAAAAATGTTTCAAACTCCAGGATTTAAAAACAATCAATGATCAAGTTAGGAAACAGAAAAATTTTCAAGTATTTAATCAAAGACAAAAGAAGGAGTTTTGGCAAGAACCGTATTTACTGTCCATTGCAAGACCACAGCACCACAGACTACGTTCTTTCAAAAGCATTTGCTCCAGCTTCTAGCACTGACTTCGTAAGTGACAACTGTCAGGACACTGTGTGATGCCAAGGATGTGAAAACAGCAGTCTGCATGTATCCTCCCTGATGGCGGGCATGTGCATGGCTGGCCGCTGCTCCGCAGTACCCAGTGGCCACTGAGAGCCACCTGCCCACCCCGGTGGGGTCTAGAGGGACCAAAGCCTGCGCCCTCAGTGCAGTCAGGGTGACACTGGCTCCTCCTATCTCAATTAAATGCCTCCCCAGATCGGGTAAATTTATCCCAGCAGTTAAGTTAGAAGTACTATGACTTGATACCCACCCACCCCAGAAATTACTTATTTATCATTTCCTCAATATCCCCTGAGAGTTCTGCCCAGCTTTCTTTCTTCTCCACAATCATAAGTGGCTGGACAGTGTGGTAATTATACTTATTTTCACATCCTTTTTAAAAAAACATCATTTCAAAAATGCCTGATTGTAAACGGATGCAAAGTCAGACATTTACAAATAAAAGGTTCCGAGAGAACTTTGGTTTCATTCAGATCAGAAACACTCTTAAAAAGCATTACAGAGAGTAAGGATAGTGCAGAGAGGAGCGATGTTGCTAGAATCTAGTAAATGCATGTGAAATTCTACCATAGAGTTTGTTTTCAATCCACGTGGAGGGGAGGGCTCGAGGGAGGGGAGCACTATTACAGTCCACCAGAGGCGTCTCTTCCTCCGAGAGGCCATCGTCGTAAAGCAGGGAGTCAGACGGGGTTGATGCGGCCAGGTCCAAGTAGTCCTGGAAGAGAGAGATGGCCGGTCACCCCACTCACAACTGGACTTGTCCCCGGCCCCTCCTCGCCCAAAGGCAGAAGGCCTGGTTGAGTCCCACCCCGGACAAGCTTACTAGTCTCTCTGCAAGACCTGAGCCCTTGCCAGACAGCCCCTTTCCCAGCCTCTGCTTGGCCAGCCCTGCTCACCGCCCTTGCTCCCCTTAGAAATTCACCTTCTTAGGGGCAGAAACGGGCTCCTTCATCACCTTAGCACTACCTCTGCAGCATAAAGGGGAACCGGCCTGTTTACCAAACCTGAGGCTCCGGGAGAGCTCACTGTAGCCCCTTTACTCGTGTGGGAGAACCAAGAAGCATCTCCAATTTGCTGGACACTTTTCAGCCTTCCTCTGCGGACCCCTACCGTCTAGAATAGCACAGAGATCTGAAGTCATCGGTGTCGTTTGTTTCTAGGACGCTGCTATGTGCTTTAGCTCCAAAGCCTGATGATTTCCCAGTGCCTGCCCCTGCTGCTGCCCTGGTTAAATGTGTCAGGAACAATTCTAGCATTTTCCTGGCTGTTTCTCAGCTCTGTCCTAGGAAGGCTGGCTCTCTTGATATCACCTATTATTTTCATTTATGGGAAGCTTGTGTTCACAGGATCTGGGGGCTTGGCCCAAGTAGTACACTGATGTTAGGTTTTATTACAAGCAGCCCACACTATGCACCTTTGTTTTTGTGTATGAAGAAAGGCCAACCTTTAGTGAATGTGTCAGTGCAAAGATGGAACCCTGAAAGCAAGATCTGTGCCTATCTTGTTTACTTGTATTCCCAGCATCTGAGACAGAATACGGCACATAGCAGTTGCTCAATAAATATTAGTTGCAACTCGCTGGGTTTTTCATTTACCCACAGAGTCGTAAGCTGGAGGTGCACAGGCTGAGAGCATCCCAGAGATGCTTTATTTGGACCAGATTGAGCTTTTGGAAATTTAAATGAGTTATTAACAATAAGACTGGAAAACAACATAAAGATCCTTTAAAATTCGATAGACCTGACACTTTAGGCACTCCTATTCCTCTAGATTATGTGTGGCTATGGCGAGGGGTCCTTCAGAGGGGCTGCTGTGCTCCTGGTTGCCACAGTCCCCACCACTCCCTAGCCACTTTCAACTCCCCGCGCCGGGCCCCTTGTGGCATTTGAATTTAGGATACCCACTTTAACTCTACTCTCTCATGTTCCGTTACTAAAAACTATTTTGACTTTGGAAGATTTGCCTACCACACCTATCGGTGGAGAGTACTTTCGAAGTATAAAGGGAAGAACTTTGGTTTCTTTATGATTTGAGAAGGAGCCTGGTTCAAGGAGAAGGGTCCAGTTGCCAGCTGCCCTCGGGGGGCAGTGTGACCACCTCCCTTTGTACGGACCCGCTCTGTCCCTGCACTGGAAACGCTGCAGAACCGGGGTGAGGCGGCAATCCTCCCATTGCCATGTTCAAGCTGCAGGTGGCCGACACCAGGAATTGGCTCCAGGTACTCACTCTGTTTTTAACCATCATCTTCTCCAGGTCTTTGCTGATGTCAGCAAATACTGGCCTCTTGTCTGGTTCCTGCTTCCAGCACTGCAGCATTAGACCGTACCTGGTGAGAAGCACCGATGGGCAGTTAGGACCCAGCAGGGACTGCCCAAGCACAGCCACTGCACCCAGCACTGTGCCCTGGACCCGGAGGGCTCTGTTCTCAAACCCCAAAGCTGTCTCTCCAGCATTGACATCCTTCTCTGAGCTGGGCTGGGACCTAAGGGGTCACTAGGTGCTCAGGGTGCCTGGTGTCATAGTCCAGCATCTTTTGAGTCTCCTCCTTTCCCTTGAGAGAGATTTGTCTTCCCTTTCAGAGATATTGATAAACAGCTGAGAAGATGCCAAACCCACTCTGGTGGCTGAGGTTGAGCAATGCCAGTCTTTCAAACTCTTATGAAATATGAACTAGTTGTAGAAACAGACAAGCATAACTTCTGCCGATCACACCTCTGTCTGGTGCCTTCCTCACTTCCTCAATTCCCTGGGTTCCTGGCACGGCTGCAGGGGCCCCGGGCTGCCATGTGACTGTATGCTGGGCCAGCCAGCTGCCATCCCAGGCCACCCACGGAAATGGCACCTGCTCACCCTTGCACTCCCGTATCTAGCCCCGAGCCAGGCACATGGCAGGCACACAACGGACTTTGTGGAATGAATGGACCAGCACATTTCTGCCTGTGATGGTCTCTTTCTCCTGTGTTCTCAGCCTGTCCTCTGAGAATCATCTACTGGAACTCCCATACATGAAGACTCTGGTGCTCATGGGCTGGGTCTCCTTGCTTGCCCCATGCTGACCCCTGCACCTCCACATGGGCACTCCCCAACATGCACCCCTAAGGCATTCTGAATTACCTGCTTCTCCACAAGGGTCCTGTGGGGACAGGCATTGGACTTAATCTGCTCCCTGGGCCTGAAGCACTGTTTGATCTTTCCCATTTCTCGTTGACCCTATTCCTCATCATCCATGTAAGTCTCCCCACACCCCCTACCCCTGGTCCCAGGAAGTACACTCAGCCCCCAGCAGAGTTGGGGTCCCCAGCATCTGCCATCGTGCCCAATGGTGGTTCTCGACTTCTGTCTTGGCATTCTCTGCCCTGTTACTACCTACCACCTGATCCCCCTGGTGCCCTCGGGAGCAGGGAGGGAGGGAGTATGGGCCAAAGCAAAGCCTGCTCACATCTCCTCGCTGCAGTTGTCAGGCCTCTCCATCCGGTAGCCTGTCTTTAAAAGGTTGAAGAGCCGCTCTGGAGGAATCCCAGGGTAGGGGTTGCCCCCCAGAGTCACAATCTCCCACAACAGGACACCGAAGGACCACCTAAGGGAAGTGAGATGACCAGTGAGTAGACCAGATGTCCATCCAGCAGCTGTTGAGCCCATCAGCCCCCAGGGCAACTCCCAAGAGCTGCTGACCCTATCGGCCCCCAGGGCAAAGAGCCAGCCAAGGCCTGACTGCATGGATGGATGCATGGGGGTGGGGAGAAGCTGTCTGCCTCCCCGGCTCTCACACTGGTGGTGCGGAAGCCCCACCAAGCCACTGCCTGAGCTTGGACCTCACACCCACAAGGGTACTTGGCTGGCCCTGTGGTGATGCTCCGAAGCATCAGAGACAGCGCAGAGCAGCCGAACACATGCAGCAACACAAACACACGAGGCAGGGACCTAGGCCATGGGGCACGGGGCTGCCTGCACAATTCCTTCACCTTTCCTGTGGTCTTAGAAATTTTCATAAAATCTTAGAAGAGAAGAGGCACTGCCACAGAAAATATTTAACCATGAGAGAAAATTTACTGTGAAAAATCATATCACAAAACAGCATTATCACATAAACCCACTTGGAGCAATAGAAAGCATATACCGGCACACCACAGAAAACACTAGAAGGTCCGTGTATGCCAGGGCCTGCAGGAGTTACTTAGGGGCAATGGGGTTCAAGTGACTTTCAGCGTCTTCATTACCCCTTCCTCTGCATTTTCCAACTGTCAGCTTTATGTAAACACAGTTGTTTAAAATTGTTCAGGTACTGCCTTTCCTCAGCCCACATTACTCAAGACACGTATGTCTGTTGATGGCACAACACTTAGAAACAAGTCTGCATTTTTCTATTTTTGAAAACTATCAAGTCTTGTATTTGACCTGAAAGGCTAAGTTTTGGTTCCCATCTTTGAGAAGTATGGGACACAGCAGCCGATCAACTCACTCAAGGCCGCCCAAACTGTGGGTGGGGACCATTCCACTCCCAGCGGAACTTGCATGAGCCCAGCCTGTGCTCAGGTCCACAGAGGGAAACTGGCCAGGCCTGTGCGGCACTAAGGTACCCAGAGAGGAGAGGGAGGGGCTGAGAAGGGGAGCATCCAGAGGAATCTGCAGTTACCTGCTCACTGCTCTTATGCATTCCTTTGCGACTCTCAGAACCACCGTGTGGGTCCCCACTATTTGCTGAACGAACACATGGAGCCCCCTCAGCTTGGGGCGGGGGGGGTCATTGCAGATAGTTGGTATGAGCCGACAGCCACTTGTCCCCCAGCCAAGCTGCCCAGAGAGGCATCGTGGCGCACTAGCCATGTAATCTTGGCCCCGGGAAAGCATCACCCACACTTACACATCACTTTGGGTGGTGTAGATATGATCGAAAAGAGACTCAATTGCCATCCATTTGACTGGAATACGACCCTTAAAAGGGAATAAAGGAAAGGCATTAACATCATTCTGACACCCTGGGAACCAGGGGTGCGAGGTGCGGAGGAGGGTGAGGCCATGTCCCAGGCATTTCCAGCTCTGGAGGGATGCTGAGTAATGATGTCCAGAGTGCGCCCAGAGACAGAATTGGCAGCACGGCGTCAGAGGCGCTGTGACTCTAATCTGGGTCTCCCAGGCATGGTTGAGATGCTAGAGGGAGTCAGCTGGCCTGCCCACAGCTACACAGGGTGACCTTGTCCCACACCACATCCCTGCTGAGAAGAAACCCAAGTAATCACCGCCATGCCCAAGCCAGGTTTCCCCACGGCCACGTCCAGAGGGCTCTGGGGTGCCCTGGGTGGTGATGCCCAACATGTGGGCCGTGAACGCCATCAAGCAATAGCTCCCATTTCTGAGGGGGCATGAGTTTGGGAAACCAATTACCAGTGTTTCCATTTTGGGTACTTCTGATGCAAAACAACATAGTAAAGGCTTTTCCGAAAAGACCTGAGGGAAATCTGTTTCCATGCCTTGGGGTTACTTTTCTTCCCTATCACTTTATCCCTGAGCCCCGTAGGCATCCTCTGGGAGAGTGCCCTCACCGTAGAAGTGCCAGGGTCACACCTAACACACGCTTTCCAAGCAACTTGAGGAACAGTTTTTGAGTAGGTAAGTCTTAGGACAAAAATCAACCGAAAATTTGTGCATTGGATTTTAATGCAACGTGTCCTGTAATTTCTTTTTCTTTAAAGTGTTCTTTAGGTTTTATAGCCTTAATGAGGTGTGCTTTTCTGGGGCACGTGTTCATAACAACACTGCCTGTCACCTGGGCTCTCTAGGGAACCTCGTGCTTGGACACCTGTATTCTTTGCTCCATGACACAGGCTGTTCTTGGGGGCCCTGTACGTCAGTAGAAAGACTGCCCACACTCTGCATGGGGTGGAAAGCAGCCCCTCTCCACTTCCCCTTCGGCAGTCCCAAGATATGCTGTTGTAACGGAAACACCAGAAGAAATGAAACCTCAACCTCACAGCCTGTGGTGACCCGGGGCTTCTCCTGACCCCTTACAGCAGATCTGAGGGCTGCACAAGGCGCTTTCTGCATGTTGTTTAGAGTGGTGTCTGTTTCTGAAGGCCGGGCAGCCATGACTCTCCAACGGCCCTGTAAATGGCCCTGTCTGGTCTGCCCCAGGAGGCTGCAGGAGAGTGAGTGACATGGCAGGGGGACAAGGAGGGTAGCACCAGGGCCACAGGGAACTGGACAGCGCAGCGAAGCCGACTTCCCCAGAAGGGTCCCAGACCACCTATTTCAGAGGTTTGGAGAAAGCGTCTGAGAACCCCACTTGGACTCCATCTCCAGGGCTTCCCTGTGAGCCTTCCAAACTCACCCAGCCAGGGGTTCCCAGGCCCCTGGCCCAGGGGAACCCCCACCTGTAAAGTGGCTCATTCCTTTCTGCCCCAGAATGACTGCCACGCTCAGGTGTATTGACTTCAATCTCCTTTGAATGAAGAGCTAAAGTTACACAGAGAGGAAACAGGGGGCCTTTCATCCTGTAGAAGCAAGAGGAACAACTGCGGAGACAACTGTCGTTTCTGCAGCACTAGGTGACCTTCAGAATGGTGGTGATTAAAGCAAGAGAGGCTGTGGGGCCCCGGCTCCCCAGTGGGCGCTCATGAAAGGTCAGGTGTGGTCCTCAGGAAGAGAAGGAACAGACCTGGGGTGAGTCCTGAGCTGGGTCCAGGAAGAATTTGAAAATGAGGGCTAGAAGTTCACACTCTACTTAAGACTGCTCTCTGCTTCTGAGATGTTCTAAGGGCTCACCCCCATGCACCGTGGGAACCGTGCCCCCTGCCCTCCACCCTGCCCGGGACCTCTGGGCCATCCACCCTGGAGACCTGATACCTTGCTCCTCTTCACGTAGGAATCCTCTTCATAAACATCTCGGGACAGGCCAAAATCCGAAATCTTCATCTTCCGCCCCTCGGCTACCAGAACGTTTCTGGCAGCCAAGTCCCGATGGACAAGCTGCAAGGAAGACAACAGCAGGGACCCCTGTAGCTGGGCCCCCATCACAGGCAGTGGGGGCCCGGGCTGCCGCGGCACACACCTTCATCTCCGCCAGGTACCGCATCCCCCGAGAGATCTGCCAGGCGAAGGAGATGAGGTCGCCCATGGTCAGGGCCCGCTCCTCCGGGTTGTCCAGGTAGCTGGAGCTGCGGCTGCCTCCGCTGCCCACATAGCCTGGGCCCGCCTTGCGGCTCTCCCGGAGGAAGCCCCGCAGGGAGCCGTACTTGGCATACTCCACAATGAGGAAGAGTGGTCCTGGGTGGGTGAGAGGGGGGCTGTGAGCTGGCTCTCTACAGGGTCCTGGGCTGTCAGACGTTGGGCCAGCTCTGGGAGCACGGAAGGAGGTGGCAGGACCCCAGGCGGGCTCTGCACCCTCTCGGAAGTGGGCAGAAGGATACATCCCTGCTCTGGCCGGCAGCCTGGGCATCATGTAGCACAAGTTACGTCTTTTAGTCTCTGCTCACTCTTGCACAGCTTGCTCTCCTTGCACTGCCTGTGCCAAAGCAGGCTCCCTGGGTGGCTGAGCACAACCTACCGGGATGCCCAAGTCAGGCGGCCACTGTGTGCAGCGCTCCACTGGGAGGCACGCCCCTGCCGCTTGGATGTCTTGTCTTTCTACACCCTCAGCCCTGCCACAGCACAGGCTGGGGACAGCTGATGCAGGCAAAGGATCCGAAGCCTCACGTGGCGCCTGCTTCCTGCTCCCTGCTCTCAGCAGCTCTGAGGCTGCTGTCTTGTCCCAGGCCCAACCTTGAATCCTGCTGGTGCTGACCAGGGTCCTTGCTGCCCTCTCCCTGGTGCACCCTGCCCTCTTGTACCCACAACACGCACATCTGTGCACACGTGCACACATAACAGTGAGAGGCTCTTGTGTGACACAAACCAGGCCAATTTCCTATGTCCTTATATGAGAACTGGTGACAATGCCTTCACCAGGTGGGGCTGGGGTTGGGGTCACTTGGAGGTCATGGCACGCCCAGTCCCCAGGAGGTACCCAGGACACACTACCTGTTTCTAGAGCTCCCTGCCCTGGGGCTCCACCTGGGATAGGGTGCTGACAAACCAGGATGCCACAAGAGACCTCCGAGCAGCTGCAGGCGGCCCAGGGAGCATGCTGAGAGCAGAGGTCTCATACCAGCACTCCTGCAGCAGCCCTTCCTGGTTCTCTTACCGACCTGGGAGGATGCAGGCTCCAGGTGGGGGCTGAAGCCACAGAGGACAATAAAGGGCAAGGAGGAAGAATGAAGGAGCCCAGAGCCCCCAGCCTGCAGCGGGCAGCTGCCTGTCCCTTGACCGGCCTTACCATCCTGGCTGCAGGCCCCGTACAGCTTGATGACATGTGGGTGGTTGACCTGCTTCAGGAGGTTGAACTCTGACAGCAGGTCCCGCAGCTCGCTCGGGGAGGCGTTCTCTGAAATGCACATAAACACATTGAGAGCTGACACAATCCCTTCTAGAAGCCCTACTGTGAACACCCTGGGTCACTGGACCCATATTGTAGGTCTGCATAGACCCTGGTTATCTCCTTCCCAGGTAGCCCACCCAGGTTTAGACAAGGCCCCTAAGGACACTGCTGCTCAGGGCTTCTGTTAGCCTGTAGGATGCTCAATGGCGGCCTCATCTGCCTCCGGGGAATAATAACCCTAAAGAGTCAACTTCTACATCAGTAGGGTCTTTCCATGAAAACCTTCCTGGGACCAGGCTGTGTAAGTGGCAGTATTTCCCTGCAATTGTCATCTTTCAAGGACAGTGGCGCACAGAGACTGTCCTCATAAATCCTTCTGGAAGGTGAGAAGATGCTCCCATGTCCTAAAACACCTGCTGACCACTCAACAGGAGGATGAGATCCTGGAGAAAGCTGGAGATGACGGGACTTCACAGAGGTGGCCTCTTGCCACTCAGCACATGCATCCCGGGCAGGGTTGGGGGTGGTGCAGAGCTGTGCTTGGGCTCCCACCAGCAGCTGAAGCCTGAGGGAGGGATGTGCAGTCAGAGGCTGGGGCTACACAAGCCTCCTGGAGCGGCTGCCCAACAGCCCACGACTGAGTGGTACCACATCACCTCCTCTGGCCACACACTTGTTTGGAAGAGAGAGCACAGCTTGGAGAAAGGGTGTAGGGACCCAAACACGTGGCCTGGGGACTGGGGACTGTGCCTCCTTAGTGCCTAGGGCTTCAGGGGTTATGGGGAGAACCCCGTCTGAGGGCCTAGGTAAGCATTCAGAAGCACCCTGCACAGTGTAACCCTGAGTGTTGCACTGGCCAACTTGTGCCCACTGCATGGCCACTGGACCCTCAGTCCATGTGAACGAGTGTGGCCATGGCAGAGGGCCATCCACCCAGTCTCTGCTCAGAAGCACCAGTGAGAGTGCGTGTGGGTGTGGCTGTGTGGGTGAGTAAGTGCCCACTTAGAGCCAGACTTATGACATGACTAGCCACAGAGCTGGGGCAGATCACTGGGGGCCACCAGGGGTCGGGTCAGGCAGGGCCCCAGGGGTCAGGGGCCAATCCTTAAGGTGGCTTCTTCACCAGGACCCCAAGGCACTTGGCTGAGAGGAATGAATGGGGCAGACTAGGGTGGGAGAGCTGTCAGTTCAAGACCAAAAGGACTTTTAATTTTTTAAAAACTCAGCTCTTTACCCAACATTGGTGCAGAAGCAGCACCACTCTAGTACCTTCCAAGTGAGGAATGTCCTCTTGCCCTTTTTATCCAGGGACCGCCCTGGCCCATGCCATCCATGGCAGGGGGCTCCAGAATGCAGCCACTCAAGAACAGCAATGCTGGGGGGGTGCTCTTTAGAAGGCCTCGGGCTGGCTGGCAGCACCCTGGTCTTCAAGGTGACTTCATGCAGCCCTCAGGGCCCCTATGGAGCCACCTGTGCCTGGACAGGTTACCTTTCAGCATCTTCACAGCCACAGTCGTGTACCCTGCTTTGCCTTTAAGCCGGAAGGCTGTTGCCTTAACCACTTTTCCAAATTCGCCTTCTCCCAGAGTTTTTCCAAGAACCAAGTTCTTCCGAGGGAATTCCCACTTTGGATCCTCCTATGTGGAGTTGAAGGAAGGAGAAAAAGAGAAGGGAGAAAGTTGGTGAGGGTAAGAGGAAAAGAAAGCAAGTCCCCAGCGGGCAATTTCCTGTGTGCAAACGATGGCCACCTGACCTAGGGGTCAATGGTCATCCCCCTGCACCAAGGGCAGGACCCACAATTGGGCAGGATCCCACATCTACAGGAAGACAGCCACTGCCACAGAATGGCCTGGATGCTGGATGTCTGGACCCTTGCTTGCCCCTGGCTTACTGAACATGCCCTCAGCAATCCCAGGCCCATGTCTTCGTCTCTTGAACAAGGAGCTCAGGGCTTACTTAGCAACCGGCAGGGCAGGCGGCTCACATGGGAGTGTGGCCTCTTCCCTGAGAGTTGTGAAACCTCCTGGTGCTGCCTCCCCTTTGGACACCAGGCCCACAAGCCGCTGATATCCTACAGGCCAGGCTCCAGTGTGTCCGCTCCAGGGATCCGAAGGAACCACAGGAGAACTCCATTGGCACCAGGGGCCTAAGCTGCCCAGGACCCCCAGCTATGGATGCAAATACCCGGGGAGACAGGCTCATGTGCTGCCCCAGAAAAGGTACCACAGTGGTAGTTGGGAACCTCCCTCTTGACGCGTGGAAGAGCCTACTGCTGTCACGAGACTGGCCGTTTCCCTGAACCTACATCTGCTTGCCACCACGCTCCCCTCGACTCGCCCTGCCTTCCCACTGAAATCCCACTCTGGGACAGCTTCCCAGACCCCAGCCTGGCTCTCACATCCTTAAGCTCTTGGCTGGGGATGCCAAAGCCTGTCCTGGGGATCCTGGGACCTCCCCTCCTATGCCAGCACCGGGCACCCATTGCCCCAACTCATCCTGCAGCTGGATGTGGGTAGCCTGGGGGGCTGCTAGGACCCACACAGATGAGCCCAGCTGGGCCCACTACCCTGCTGAGCAGAGCCATGCTTTCCAATGCCCAAGTGTAGGTGTGTGCGTGCTCCTTGTGGGCAGTGGCGGCCTCCTCTCAGCACCGCGTCTCGGGCTCCAGCATCATGATGGTAACCTTGCGTCCTCACCTCCACCCTGCCCTGGAAAAGCATTCACTACACATGAAAACTGCACTGAGCCTGTGCAGTAACATGGATCTGATCTTCTTAAAAGACGTTAAAAATCCTCCCCACTTCATATAAGAGACAACGAAGGTCAAGCAGATGAGCAATGTATCCTCAGAGCCGGTCGATGTAGCCCTTGGGCCTCAGGCTGGGCTTAGGCTTCTCTGTGCCACGGGTCCAAGGTGACGTGGGCTGACGGCGGTGTGTGTCCCCCATGCACCAGCACCCACCAGCACTGCCCTTCCTGGGACCTTGCCACAAACTGCCTGGGCTTATAAAGGAATCAAATGGCTCATCCCAGAGGCTTGCCGTGGAGGCTGAGATGGTTCCCGGGACAGGGGTCAGAGACCCTGTCTGCTGAGTGACTGGAACTAGGAAAGCTAGGAGAGAGGCTGCAGGGTCTACCCCATGAGGGAATGGCTCCCATGACCTCCAGACCCACCCTAAGTGGTGAGCACTCTTGGGTGTCTCCTCCTACAAACTGTGGCCATCTCCCAGCTCTGGCTGGGTAGGGCCAATGGCACGGTGACTCCTGAGCTTTCTGTCTGGAGGCCCCTGTCAAGGGGCAATGCTCTCTGCCAGGTCCTGGAGTGGAGCTCCTGTTCACATGCACTCCTCCTCAGTCCCTCTTAGAACCTGGCTTCTAGCTCCCTAGCAGTTGCCAGCAGGGACGCAGAAGAAGCACCGCAGGGGGAGGGGAGGCCTAGCCAGGAAGGAGGCCTTAAGGAGCACACAGAAACTACAGGCCCATGCCCTGCCATGGGGAAGGCGGATTGGGAAGCTGGCCCTCTCTATCAGCCACCTGGTTACAGAGTCCTGGGGTCTGCCTCTGCCACAACTGGCCCAGAGGCCCCATAGTAGCCCTTATTCCCCTCTGCAAATGGACTTCCCTCCCCACTGCTGTCACCCTGGCCCAGGCCCTGCCTGCTGCCTTCTTTTGCTTGGATGAGATGCCTCATCATGGGGCTCCCACTTTTGCACCCACCCCAGAGACTCCCCAACAGAGCAGCCTGTAGAAAAGAAAGCCGACTATGAGCCTCCTCTGTTGAACCCCCAAGCCCCAGCGCCCCACCCTCTGAGAATAAAATCCAGTCTTCCTCAGGATCTCCCCCCACTCTTGGGGCATTGGCAGGACAGTTCCCTATCAGGTATGGCATGGCCCACCCTCCCAGATCTCAGTCCAATGAAATCAGCACCTAGCACTCTCCACTCTGCTGAACTACCCCATGCCCTCTCCAGCCCTCCGCCCGCCTCCCCTCCCTGGAAGGCAGCTCTTCGAATATTGGGGTTGCTCATAGTGGCTTCCTGGTGGGCGAGGGTGCATGAGCTGCTTGTGGGTCATAGGACACTCAGCACCAGGGAGCCCCGCGTGCCCCTCCCCACACCTTCCTGCTTCCCCAGGCCAGAGGCCAATGCCCCCTGCAGGGCCTCCACGAGGGCTGTCTCCCAGGCCGAGGCCCTGCTGAGAGCCTCACCGGGATCTTGAAAGCGTCCACGGAGACCTGGTTCTCCATGGAGTCCAGGGAGGGCCGGCGGGCGCCTGACGAGGAGTAGCTGACTGGGAAGGCCTGGGCTGGCCGGCGGAAGGTCATCTCGGCGGAGGCGATGGGCGGCTTGTGGGCATTCTTATGGTAGCGGTGGATGCAGAAGGTGGAGAGCAGCATGGAGACGATGAAGGAGAAGAGCACGGCCGCCGCGATTACCGTGCGGCAGAGGTCGTCACACAGCGGGTCTGCGGGCAGGGGCGGCCGTGAGAGACAGTGCTCCGGGAGGGGGCCCCAGGGTCCACCGCTGGAGGGCTGCCTGCCAGACTGAGCCGCCAGCAAGTGCTGCGAGCAGCGGGATGCGAGAGTAACGCACACACTCACAGGGCACCCACCATTTGGCAGGGACCTTGTTGTACGTTGTCACTACCCAAAGAGGCAGTGTGCGTGTGCACCACACCAGCGGTGGGAAGCTGCCCAGGCCAGCAGGCCCCAGAGCGCTGGAGGGGAGGTGGAGTCCCCCCATGTGCCCGATGTCTTTGTATTTTCTTTATAAAGCTGGGAAGGGAAGGAAAGTGGCTCCGGACCTAGTACTGTGCAGCAATAGCTCAAATATGAGAAAACCGTCCTTGGGCTCAGGCAGGAAAGCTCCCCGGGTGCTCTGGCCTGGGTGCCCATGGCACCTGCTGGCCCAGAAGGCACACCTGCAGGCTCTGGCTGGGAGGGCCAGGCTCCGGCCAGGCGCGGCCGTGGGCCCAGGGAAGGCCTTGCAGCAGGGCATTCTGAGTAGATGCTGTTATTTGGTGGAAGAACTTGCCAGACCAATCTTTCTCATAGAACTCTGGGCAGGAAGTCACTCTGTAGAGGCCCTGACCTAGACCTGTCTGTACAGATTGGGGAACCAAGGCCCAGAGGGAAGGAAGAGGGTCTCCCGGGTTTTACCTGCCTTCCTGCAATTTCCTCCCAGCTCACTGGGGCTCAGGGAGGTGTGGGGAGCCCCTCCCTGCATATGACCCAAGCAGTACCCCCCTACCCTCCCCCCCACCGACTCACCCTGGCCGTCTTCAGGCTCACAGAAGCACTTCTTCTCTTCAGGGAAACAGTTGCAGATACCAAAGCCAGCTTTTATCCCCCAGCGGTCCCCCGGCTCATGCCCACCAATGATGCTGCCGCCCCCTGGGGACAGAGGCAGCCCCTTTAGCCTCCTGGGGTGACCACGCAGGCAGAAGGAGAGGTCCCTTCCCACATGAAGTCAGCACACTCAGGCCCAGGGAGGGCAGCGAGCTCTGGAATTTGGGTCACCTGGGCAGGAATCAGCACAGTCTGCCCCCAATCCAGTTCCCTGGCCCCAGCAGGTAGGATGAGGAACCCACGGGCTTCCCAGGGCCCTTGCTGAGGGCCACACATGGTTACTTCAAGGAGCAGAGAAGGGGCAGCAGGGAGCCAGGAAAATCAGGGCTTGGGCGCTGTACCATGTAAGTTGGCCAGGGAGACCCTGGAGAGTGGGTCAGGGCAGTGGTCTCCAGAGTTTTGATGGGGCAGAGCCCTTTGCTCAGATAAGATGTTAGAAAAAGTCTTGGCACATGAAACTGGGGAACAAGGCTGGTCTGGCTGAAGGGCGGGTGGGAGCCCAAGCCTCTCCTGCTGGCTACCCCTACCCACGCCAGGCCCTTGGACTTGCAGGCCCAGTGCTTTGCTTACGGAGGCAGTCCTGGGGGCAGATGTTGATGTTTCTGCTCTCCACAGCATCACAGTGGCCGTCGGGGCAGGTCTTGATGCTGGGGGAGCAGGTGGAGAAGTTCCTGGTGATCCCTATAACACACAGCAGGCCGGTCACTCCATGTGGGGGCACCTGCCCTGGTCAGACTGCCAGAGCCAGAAGGGCAGCACCTCAGGGCATCCCCGGCCAAGTGTGCCCCCTTCCCGAGGAGCAAACTGAAGCCCAAGCAGAGAATCTATGAGTGGGATCCTTGTGGTGGTGGGCACAGCTCAGACTTGGCTGCTGTCTACACCCCAGCCCTACTGTCTGGGGCCACATGCCCTGGCCTGGGACCTCCCAGGTATAGCCTCCGGTCCCCCGCACACCCCAACTTTGGTCCAGAGCTTCCCAAACCCGAAGGGACCTGAGGTCCCACGGTGATGAAGAGCCTGAACGTCCTCGTGTGGCCCCAATTCTGCACCCACCTCGCCCTCTCTCTGCATGGGGAACTACAGATGTGGAGTGGGGAGGGCCATCACTGTGGCCGGCAGGGCCCACAAGGCCCCCGTTTCCACTCAGCCACTGTTACCCCTCCCGACCTGCTGGCCGCAGGCCCCTGGCTCTGCGTGGGGCCTACCTTTGCCATCTCCCTGTCTCCACTCGCACCTGCCCGTCAGAGAGCCCAGACCGCCACACTCCTCACACTCAGGCCGCCTCTTGCTGACTGCACAGGACAGAGGGCAGCCTGCTTCCTCAGCCACATCTGTGGATGGCAGAAAGCTGTCATAGAGGGCTGGTCTGGACCCAGCGTCCAGCAGGCATCTCGGGGCAGAGGGGAGCACTGGCCGAGCTCCTCTGCCGAGTGAGCCCAGAGCGGTAGCAGTGCCTCAGCATCAGGGCACAGGGCAGTGATGGGGCCCACTGAGGAAGAGGGCTGTCACCGCAGTCACTACTGGGCTGGGAGGATGTGAAGCGGGTGGTGCCTAGCCTTAGCCAAAACACACAGGCCCAGGTAAATCTGAATTTCAGGTAAACAGTGAAAACCTGCTTTGTGTGACTGTGTCCCTAACACTGCATGGACATTCCTGGAAGTCTGTCTTCTAAGAGACTCTGCAAAGGCTGTGTAGGACATACTTACACCAAAAAGTTGCTTGTTGGTTACCTGAAGTTTAAATTTAACCAGGATCTTGTATTTTCTCTGGCAGCTCTAAAGCAAGTACGTGTACAAAATGGATTAGCAGCGGTGATGGGGACTAGCGACCATTTACTATGTGGCCCCTCTGGGCTACACTGATTTATACTTTCTCCTTGTCACCCTCCCAGCCCAGCTACACAGGCTGCACTGTGATTTGCATTTGATAGGGAAGGAGACTCAGGCTCAGGGACGCTGCTATCAGGTGAAGTGGAGCAGGTTCGGGGCCCCTCTGTGTGAGGGAAGCCGGTGGCTCTGCCACACCCTCATTGTCCCAACCCTCCACGGGGCCCTGGCACTCACAGGTCCCCTCCACGGTGACGACCAGCGGGGCCTGGGTCTGCTTGCGGCTTGGCCGGTCGGCGGCCACCACCGTGTACTGGAGTTGAGAACAATCGAGCCGCTGCAGGGCTTCTGTGTCATTCACGAACAGGGTCCCCGTGGTGTCCTCGGCGGAGGTGACCACCCCCAGGACACTGCAGTTGGTGCCAGAGAGCTGCAGCTTGTACTGCACGTGGATGCCGCTGAACTCCTGGCAGTTGTCCACGCAGACTTTCCCGATCTAGGCACGGGGCACAGGGAATGCCTCAGCCGGGGGGTGCACCGGCCTGCGATGGGGGTTGGAGGGGCTTCTGAGCAGTTCAAGTCCTGGAACAGTTCCCTACTGGGTCCAGGGATGACAGACCACATCCCTGCCCCTCCCCACCCAAGTCCCCATCTTCCGCATCCCTGGAACCTGCAGACCCTTCCGCCTGCCTGGCCCTGCCCTGGCCATCACACCACTTCCCACCCCTGCTCCTGGGAGCCAGAGGCGAAAGAACACAGGGCACCGAGGTTGGGTTTAGTGAGTGCCTCAGAAAGAGCCCAGGCCCCGTGTTCATGCCCATTGGGCCCCTCCTCCTCACCACCCTCACTGCTTCGGGCCAGGCCAGTTTTGTTCTGGGGACCACTAGTTGTCATCCTCAGTGCATGGGGCTGGGGTGCTCCACTCTCCGGCCCAGACCACCTGCCTGGGCAGGCAGAGCACTGCAGCGGGACCACGTGATTCACACGGCCTTGCTGCCTGCCCCACCCGAGCTCCAAGGGGCCTTCCTGGGACTATGGCTAGAAGCTCTGGGCAAGAGAGAATGCTTCTCCGGGGATGCTGGGCTGACAGTGCCACTGCTGGGGCCTAGAGCTGGGCAGCTGGAACTCTCCTTTTTATCCTTCAGCTATGTGAGTTAGAATGAGAGTTTAGTGGCTTAAAGCCAGAAAATCTGACTAGTTAAGTTGGGGGGGCAGAGAGCAGGGGTGGGGCAGGTGAGGCCCTACCTGCAGCCACTTAGCAGGTCCTTGCTGAGCCTTGCTCAGGCACAGGGCAGAGCCAGGCTCCTCCACACCCAGGCCTGACACCACAACCAAACCACCTCCCAGATATCCCAGCACATCATATAAAGTATGCTCGCTTCCCCTCCCCACTCTCCCATAGCCTCCTCCAAACTGTCCAAGGTCATGATCCTCAATTTACAATTAAAAAGACTGGGGAGTGGGGGTGAAAGATCAGAGTGAGTTTGAGGCTGGATAAGGACTCAGGTCCCTGTGATCTTTTGAGTGTGTTGGGGTACAGGTGACCCAGTTCCTGCAGTACTTGCTCCCATTCATACCCCCTCAGACCCTCTGCCTTGTCACCTCCCACCATCCTTGGGCTCTGCCTTTTGCGGCAGGTCAGGGAGCTTGGATGTGTCCCAGGGTGGGGTCCTTTGTGTGTGTGACCTGGGTGCCTGCCAGGAGTAGAGAGGGCATGGGAACCAACCACAGGAGCTGGGACTACTGGAGATGGCCCCAAGCATGACCTTCTGAAATGGATGCATCTGAAGCTGCTCCATTAGGAACGAGCAGTATGTAAAGTCATATCCACGCTGCAATTCCAAGTAAAATGACAAAAGTCCTTAAGAGAAACGTTCTAGAAAAAACTGTACCAAAACACTAAGCACTAGTTGATATGGCGAGAAGGGATCAGTCCTCTCTACCCCTCCTCTTCTTTAATAGATACTTACTACTTCATGTTTTTTCCACTTCTAATTGTTATTTTCCAACAACAAACGCCAAGATAAGCTCCAGCAAAGGCACTTGCAGAAGGCGAAGAGGAAGCGTTCCCCACCTTTCCCCGCAGAGGGCGCCACTGCTGACTGCCGCCCACATTAACCTACTTGTATATTCCATCACTCAAAATTTCTTTTTGAATATAAGAAGCCATGCGAGGCCAGCATTTTTACAAGCTTCGTTTCACTTAATAATCCACCAGGTACATCTTTCTAAGTTACCATATGTAGAGTTAGCTGGCATTGCTCTTACATTAGGTCAAAACACACTTTAAAAGATACCAAGAAAGGAGAGGGCACAAAAGAGGCCCAGCGTGCCCACCAACCCTGCCCATGACTCTGCCAGCTTTGCCATAGCCCTGGGCTTCCCTTTGCCCTGTGCCCGTGGCTCCCCTGGGCCATTCCGTGTTCTGGTTAGGCCAGAAGGATGGTCTCTCATCCCCAGTCCTGCGTGCAATCTGTTAACTGGAGTGCCCCGCCCTGGGGGTCCTCCGCCTCTCCACGCCCCTCCCCAGGCAGGCACTGGGCTGTGGGCTCACCTGGGCAAAGCGGCGGGCCCGCCTGCTCACAGTGAAGGAGTAGCCGCTGGGTAAGTGCAGGCTGACAGGCAGCACGGTCACGTTGAAGTGGAGGCGGAGGACGCCCTCCCCGGGGCCCTGGAAGTCCGAGTCATTGACCAGCATGGCCAGCTGCAGGGAGCGGCTCTCCGAGATAGGGAGGCTCCGGTTGAGAACCAGCCCTGTGGGTGGGGGCACGGTGATGACTGCCTTGTTGCTTCAGGCCTGGGACCGCTGCCCCACGCCGCTGCGCACCATCTCCCAGCCACATACCC
>PITA01000895.1:75715-228280 GCA_004023965.1 Spilogale gracilis
GTGTGTGTGTGTGTGTGTGTGTGTCGTGGGTCAGGCATATGTGGGGTGTGCGCATACATGAGATAAAGATCTATCATCACTGAGGCCCAGGAAAGACTATATTGGCCTACTGGCCTCCACTCCCCCAGAGAACTCTTCCCAATAGCCAGTGCGTCCCTGGACTCCACAGACCCCCAATGGGCAGAACCTGCACACTCCTGTACCCGCTGTGCACCATGCTATGGTTCAAGTTCTGCACAGATGGAAGGATGGGGTGAGGAGGTTTTGGCACATGTGGTGTACAGAACGAGTGTGCCTGGCAGGGATGACATTTTCCCTTACACAGGGCAGATCATCTTCAAAGGCTCAGTGGGGGTGGGGAGGATGAGAAACAAACAGGATCGGTTCAGGGAGAAAGAGGTAACAGTACCAGTGATTCTGGGATTCCCTCAGAGGCAGATCCCAAATCAAGGATTCAAGTACAAGTCGGGTATTTGGAAGGTGATCCCGGAAAACATGGGCAGGGGGAACGGGAGGCAAGGCAGCTGATGAAGATGCCCCTTCCTGTAGGTGAGCACAGCGGATCCCCAGAGCTTAGTCCTATAGTAGATTCCAGAAGCCAGACAGGACAATCTTTGCAGGATCCTCTGGCTCAAACACACAGAGCTGCTGTTGTATACTAACCCGTTAGCAGGGAGCTGTGGGGACAAGGGAGAAATAATCCCAGGCACACGAGTCCCTCAGGGATTGCAAAACAAAGGCCAGAGGAAGGCCTCAGGCAATGACATATATGTTTGTAATGGGCAGTGAGCCCTGGCATGGTCAGCATGGGGAAGTGTGGTAGGGCCCTATCAAGGCCTGCCAGGAGGCAGTTTAGGGAGAGAAGAAAGCCTGTAAAACCCCACCCAAGGTAGCCAAGGAGAGCCCAGTAGAGACAAGGAAGGGCTGGGTGGAGTGGAAGCCTCTGCAGCCTGGGGCTTGGAGCACCAGGACAAGTGTCTGTGTGTGTAGGGTGCTGCAAGAAGAGTGGGCTTCTGGGTCCCTAGGGGGCCCAGCCAGGCCATGCCTGGCCCCTTACTGTAGTCATGCACAGTTGCCCGCACAAAGCTGCCGTTGGCCTGGGCCAAGGTCTCGTTGGGCGAGTGCTCGACGCGGAATGTCTGCAGGGCCCAGGTGTCCCCGGGGAGCAGTGTGCTTGTGTACCGCCTCAGTAGCTCCCCAGACGCTGGCACCACATCTGCGTCGAAGACACGTATTGTGGCCACCACGGTGCCCTGTGGAAAACAGTGGGTGACATTCAGAGCTGGTGAGAGGGACTCCCCCCAGAGACCCTGCAGGCCGAGACCTTAGGAGGGCACCTGCCCCACAGGTGCACCAAGTGTGTATAGCCAGAGCCGGCTCTAGTGACACACTGGCCTGTGTTAGAGTTCCCGTGGGATCCCTTGCCAGTCTGGCGCAGTCACCCTCCCTGGGCCACTGTGCTCTCCTGTGCGACAGGTATGACAGGTGTCTACAGACTTCCCACAAGAACGGATTAAAGCAGATGCCTAGGGGCTCTGCTGGCAGGCTTCACCAGGTCCCACAGAGAACAGCAAGCTGGGCCCCATGCGGTGGAGATAGCTCACTGTCACACAGAGAAAGACGGCAAAGCCAGATCCAAGCCCAGGTGTGCACCAGAACGTTCTCTGAAACACCTCTGTACCAGGCTAGAGGGGATCACTAGGGAAGTTCTGAGCAGTCACAGGCCATCTTTGCTTTTCACGGCTAACCAGACTCCTTGTTGTCACCCTAAGGTAGCCCTTTCTAGCTTATGTGATCTTTACCAATGAGATGTGCTTTCCTCCCACCCGCCCATCCGCCAAACTAGCACCTGGGGTGCCCAGAGACCCAGGTAAAACCACACAACTATTGCACCCTTGGCCAGCGGGCTGCAGGACAGCCCAAGGCCCAGCAGATGGCAGTCACGTTCCACCTGCGCGAACCAGAGCCCGGGCCGGTCGAGGTGGGCGGGGCCCTACTGGGAGAGCTCAGCGGGAGCCACTGACTGGTGTTTCTGCCCTGTTGGGCTACCCTCCATGAGTCTCTCTGACCCTCCAGTGAAGGCTGACGGCGGTGGAAGGGAGGGCCCCCTGGCCACTCTCCTCTCCCCCTCCTCGGGGCAGCACTGCTGTACCCACGTGCAGGCCTTGCCAGCACAGTCAGACACGTGCTAGGCATCCGGGGTCCTCCGACAATTGTCACAGGCAAGCTGGACTGACCTCCCCTCTCCTCCTCGGCTACCTTCCAGACAGGCAGAAAGCCCCAACACATAGCTGGGCGGACAAATGAAAGACAAATAGCTGGAGGGATGCTCAGCCACATAGCTGGATGGCCAGACGGACAGCTGAGTAGACCAAGGAAGAAATGGTGGACAGAGTGGCAGACGGAGGACAGACGGAGGACAGACAAGCACAGCGGTGGCAGATAGGCACCTCCTTCCTCTTGAACTCCACCACAGCGCTGGCGGTGTCAAAGCCCCCGAGGAGGGTGGGCGCCGAGTCGTCCTCATCGTACACGGTCACAGGGAAGGGCACCATCACCACCTCCTCCTTGCGTGCGCCCACGTGCACCGTGCACGCTGCCACCAGCTCATACTTCTCCCGCAGCTCGCGGTCCAGGGCCCAGCGTGTGCTCACCTCCAGGCTGTCCGGGGTGCAACGGAAGGGCAGATTCTCACCTACACACCAAGCAGACCAGGAACCCCAACATGACTCCCGGGCCAGGGAGCAGGCTGAGCAGTATTCTTGTAGGGCCCACCAGGAGTGACTGCAGGGGAGGGTGGCCTCTGCAGGTCAGAGTTGGGGAGCATGCCAGCCATGCCCTGAGCTCCTCCTCCCCCTCCTTGGCTCCAGATTGGAGGGGGAGAGGGCATAGAGCTCCAAGCATTGGCTTGCAGTGATGACTGTGCAGTAATGAGCTTTCCTGGGCCTGCCAGTTTTACTAGTGCTGGTGAGGGAAGCTCAGGGAACCAGAAGGCCTGCATCACATCCTCTCCCTGATGACCTAGGGAGGGCTGCGCACATCTCTTCCCCAACCTGCCTCCCCTGGTGGGAATGCGGTGGGGGTTGGCGGAGGTTGGGGAACACCAGCTTAACCAGGCTGTAGGCCCAGAAATCCAGCTCCCAGCATTGGCCAACTTTTAAAAAAAAATAAGCAATTTAAAAATTATGGAAATAATATGTGCTCATTTTAGAAAATGTGAGAAATAAAGCCACTCTTCCACCATTTGAAAACAAACATGGCAGACATTGGGTGTGCCATCTGAAGTTAACACAAATATTTCCAACTGCCTTCTTTGCACCCCCCCTTTACACCTCCTGGCTGTGCGATCCAGACTGGTTGTTTTGCCTCTCTGTGCCTCTGTTTCCTCACCAGAAGACGGGCTAGATGAAGGCTAACAGGTCTGCTCCTCACCAGGCCCTGTGGTATGGTCAGTGACTGATGTATCTTTCCACAACCTGCTGAGGGGAAGACCAGCCATGACAGCACACTCTTCAACCCAAGCCTGTCCTGAAATTCCTCCTCCAAGAATAATTCAGAAAAGGGGGAAATACTGATGGCTTGAAGGTCAACACTGACCGCCTCCACAGCCCGCGGGGGAGGGTTACGTCAGCTCCACCTGGCGGGAAAGCAAACGTCCCTCACGTCAGAGCCACGTATTCCATGTGGATTCCATGTGGGAAATGCTTATGATATCATATAATGTTTCTCTCTGTTGTTTATGGTTACAAAAACATGCTCAACAAAATTTAATTAGGTAATCTTCATGAGGAAGCGCAGCCAACTAAACCGGATGTTTGGCCGACAATTTAGCAAAGACGTTTATCCCTGCCGCAGGGCAAGTAAAGACGCTGGGGGAGTGGATAGGCTGCTTTTCTTACTTTACTGAGATTTCCTTCAACATCATTACCGTGTGTGTGCGTGATACACTTCGTGTGAATCCAGGTTCCACTGCAGTCTACCTTCTTTGTCCTAGTTCCTTGCTTTTGAGTAGTTCAGTGATGCCTCCTGTCATCAGTCTATAGGGTGCCTTCTCTCACGTCCACTGGGATTGACCCACTGGCTCCCCCGTGGCCGGCCTCCCTGGGGCCACCTGTGGCCACGTCAGCTGCCCTTGCAGCTGCTGAGGCAGAATCCTGGGACCACGCTGATTCCCTTCTTTCCCTCAACACCCATGGCCAACCCATCAAGAAATCCTGCTGGATCTTCCTTCAAAACATGTCCACCTGCTTCTTGCTGCCCTGTGGCTTCCACTCTTCTTCCAGTTTCCATCCTGCTCAGGGATTTCTCAGCTTCCTGTTTCCCTGCTTCTACCCTATGCCGCCCCTAGCATGGCAGCCAGAATAATCCTTTAGAGGTAAATCAGGGCTTGTCAATGCCCCCCTGCCCCAAGCCTTCCATGTCTCCCCAGGCTCTCAAAGGGAAACCCTCAGGAACTTCTCTGTCTTCATGGGCCTCTGCTCTCCCCACCCCAGCTACACAGGGGCCCCACCGCAGCCCAGCTTGCCTGGTGCCCTCCTGCCTTTGCTCCAGCACTCCCCTCCCCAGCCATGAGATAGAAGACTGCAGTCTCCACCACTCCACCTCCTGGGAGCTTTACTTCCCAAGTAGCACGTTCCAGAGGCCCCCTCAGAGGAATGGAGTCTCCAGGCAGGCAGGATTTTGACGTGTTTGGTTCACGGTCACATCCTTAGCCCCTAGAACAGCACTTGGTTCATGAAAGGCACACAAGAAAAATTTCTGGAATATTAAATGAGTGAGTGAATGGTGTGGTGCTGAAGAGTAAGCCAGATGGCTCATGTCAAGGGCTGGTGGGGCTGTGTCTGGCACCCAGCAGACACCAAGGGGGCCCTACGAAGCCAGCACTCACCTTCTAGGAGCCTGTAGGACACGCTGATGTTGGGGCAGAGGAACTGCACAGGCAGCAGCCGGAACTGGTGGAAGGTGCCAGGAGGCCTGTTCTCTCTGATGCGGAAGGAGACACCTGTCTCGGGAAAGCAGAGCTCCCGGGGCTTGAGGGAACCACAAGCTGGGAAGGAGGTATTGATGAAGGAGAAGTACACCCGGGCACAGCCTGGCCACTGGCACTCACCCTCACGCAGGGACGCAGAAGACAGGAAGACCTGGAGGTAGATGGTGAGCACAGGGAAGCCGCCATCTGCAGAGAGAGAAGTCAGGCCATGGTGGGACGCCAGCCGTACCTGCAGCTGGTGGGGAATGGAATGGGGAAAGGGCAGGCGCCCCAGGGCCGGTGTAAAGCCCAGTCCTCTTCTACAGGGCTCCACTGGGTTCTCAACCCTGACCGGCTACCTTCCACTTGCCCCGAACTGCTCTAGAGCTGCGGTCTGTCTCTGTTTCAGGGTCCCATGGTTCTGCTCCTTCTGCCTGGGGTGCCTCACAGGCCTGCCTCTCTTGTCATTCAGTCTCAATTCAAATACCACTCCTTCGGTGCTCTGAGCACTGGGGTCTATTGTCCCCCTTATTTCTCCCCACCAGCCTCTAGCACGTCATTGCCCCGTCAGAGGGGTGCCCTGAGTTCCAGGTCTAACAGCAGGTAGAGCACTTCCCCAGGCTGGCTCCTATCACATGTGGGGTCTCCCCAGCCTCCCCAGTGGCTGTCCTCATGGAATGCCTTTGCAGAGACACACCCATGGCCAGACTTCCCCAGTGCCTGAAGGGGGAATTTCCAGCAGAATCCATCATGGAGGCTTTCTCCAACAAGGTCTGGCTCTCTGCAAGAGTGATGGGGACTTATCCTGGGCCCTCTCTCTCAGCCCTAGGGTAGTGGCTGCTCTCCTACATTTGCTCTTCCCATATTCATCAGAGTTCTCTTTGCTTTTTCTTAGCCTGTCCTTTGGTGCTTCAATCCCCGGTTGTAGTTAATCATTTTCTATATGAACCTGCTCTGTTCTAGTTACTATGTGGCTTCTCTCCTGGCTGGACTTGACAGGTGCAATCATGAACAGAATAGGCCTCCTAGGAAATGTGGGCTCCTGGCAAATTCCGCTCTGGCCTCTACCTCTAGAAACCTAGTTCAAGTTACCCACAGGGGCTTGGGGTGGAGGTGGCAGCAATCAAGTACAGGCAGAACTGGGGATGCCCTGGTAGTGTGCTCTGTCGTGTGACTTTGGCCTTCCCTGGCAGACGGGTGCCACCATTCTGCCCCTGCTGGGAAGTGCCACCCTCTGCATTCACAGACATGCCCCAGGCCTCTTGCCCGCATAAAAGGGCTCAGGGCTGGTGTGAGGGTGCAGTGAGGCCATGTCTTTGCAGGAGATGCTTGGAAGTGGGGAGCTATTGGGTGTGTGATCACTGTTTTGTGCCACGAGGCAGAAAGCTGCTCCTCTTCCCAGTATCAGGGTCATATGTGGTCTTCTCTCTGCTCTGACCCTGGCTCTGAGGAGGTTGGCCAGGTCTTCCTTCTACACTACTTTCCTCCCTGGCACCAGGTCCGAGTCCCCACTGGGTACCAAGAGCAGCTTGATGCTGATGGCAAAACAAGCTTTCCATGGAACTGCTACTTCTCCAAAAAGTTCCAGATCATTCGCTAAATCAAAACTTTTCCATTTTTCCAGCCCTCCCTTAACCCTGCTCTTGTAACCCCAAATCCTGTTCACCCAAATGGAAAAGGTTTCTAAGTCCAGCATGGAGAGAGCACCTGATCCTTTCCCAGGGTTCTCCAAAATCCCAAAAGACTCAGAAGGCCCAAGGGTCATCAGTGGCCCCCAAACTCATCTGGTGCTCTGGCCAGACTGGACACAGAGGCAGGCGAGCCTCACCTCACCCTTCACTCTTACACAGCAGGGAGTACATGGGAAGCACCCTCTCGAAGCCTCGGTGTGGGTGTGACGTGGGCTGTGGGAGGAGAAGGCAGGGTGTGGGGTTCCGGCCGCTCCCTTACTGCGGATGCTGAGCCTCTCCCAGGTGCTGTGGTCCAGGCTCTGGTTAAGGTAGAGAAGGCCTGTGTCCTGCTCAATGCGGATCCAGTCGTTCTCATGCAGCCTCATACGGTAGGCAATGCCGTAGAGGTGCTGGCCCAGGCGGAAGCTGGGCACCTCCTCGGGGGCATCCCGCAGGGCATGGACGTAGAGCAGGGGCATGCCAGCTGGCTGGTCCACATACAGTTTCTCCCAGTAAGCATCCCTGGAGAAGTAGAGTCCCAGTGGAGCTGCAGAAAGCAGGGAAACGTGTGAGGGAGGGAGGAATGATGGTGTCTCAGATGTCCTGATAGACCAGCACTCTCCAGCAGCTTTATTTCCCATTTTGGATCCCTCCAAATTTACTAACTTAAAATTCCGATTTAGCGTAAGTAAGAGTGCAAAATTGTAACCAAGTTCCTTGTTCTGACATGAGAGAGAGATCGCACCCTCTGTGATTCATGGGATTAAAGACTTTCACACAGAGATAAAGAAATAATAAAATTCTGGTGGGAGGGATGGGGTGGCTGGGTGATGGACTTTGGGGAGGGTATGTGCTATGGTGAGTGCTGTGAATTGTGTAAGACCAAGGATTCACAGACCTGTACCCCTGAAGCAAATAATACATTATGTGTTAAAGACAAAGAAATAATAAAACGCTGATCTTAGTAAGACTTTCTCATCTATAGTCCCAATAACATCAACACACACCTATCTGTGTGGCAAAACACAAGTGCAGGTGGACTGCCTGAAAACAGAAAAAGAAAAGAGAGGAGGAGGCGCTACAAAACACCTGCAAAATTGTTCTAAATCACCCAAGTTTGACAAGTATGTGAACCACACAGAGCTGGGAGTTCACTCAGGTTTCTCAGAAGATCACCTAGATCCTGAGTTTTTAGGTACGCATGATGATGCCAGACGAGCAGGGCAGGCAAGAGTCACCAAAAATGAACCACGGCACTTGACTTATTTATTGATTTGTAAAAGTTAATTATTTATTTGAGAGACAGTATGTGAGTGTGTGCAGGTTGGGGGAGGGGCAGAGAGAGAATCTTCCGGCAGGTTCCCCACTGAGCGAGAAGCCTGCCTGTACCCCGACTTGATCTCTTGACCCATGAGATCATGACCTGAGCCAAAGCCAAGAGTCAGATGCTTAGCCAGTTGGGCCACCCAAGTGCCCCTGAACCAGGGTGCTTTATGAGCGAAACAAACCTTTAAAGTTAAACATGCTCCTAACATTTGACCAGGAAATCCTACTGAATTTATGTGAGAGAGGAATACATATGTCCATCAAAAGACTTATTCACAAATGGCAGGATTATTCACAAAGCCAAGAACTGAAAACGGACCAGATGCTCTCCAACAGGTGAGTGGATAGGCAAAGGAGGTTTTCACAGCACGGAATCCTATGCAGCAATATAAAGGGATGAACACTCGATACGTGTAACAACCTGAAAGGATCTCACAGACATCGTGCCAAGTGGAAGAAGCCAGGCAAAAAAGAATACACATGGCATGATTCCAGACTAATTTTAGGTAACAGAGAGCAGACTGGAGACCTGTTAAGGGTGGGAGGAGGCAAAAGACTAGGAAGGGCAGGAAGGAATATTCTGGTGGCCATAAAGATTCCACATCCTGATAGTGTGGGTCACATGTGCACATATGTTAGCTGCCAATGTACAGGTAAGAGCTGTGCATTTCAACTTATGCAAAATTTCCCTAAAAACCTGGTCACCCCGGGACTGTGGACAGAGCTCTGGTTGCCACAAGGAAAGGGATGTGGACCATGGCCTCGCTGGGTAAGCCCATTCATTACTCTGCTGACTTTTATAAGTTCAACATTTTTTATAATAAAAAGTTTTAAAAAACAGTAAGAATTTTTAAGAAGGTGGATAATTAGGCAAATGATGCTGGAAAAACCACTAAAACCCTGCAAATACTCTATATGCATAGACAGTATCCAATACACAACACAAACATCGGAACTACTCATATATTTGCTCACATAGAGCCAATTTCTCTCTTCATTCAGCTTGTTTCCACCTACACCCCCCTCTTCTCATAGCTGTTGGAGCGAGCCGCCAGGCCAGTCTGCACCAGCCGAGGATACCCCGGGACCACCTGGGTCCTTCAAGGGCATGTCCGGGTATGGGAAACCATTGAGTGCCAACCAGAGTCAGGTGAAGACCACAGGGAAGCCCTTTCCAGATGCCGAGGTGGTGAGAAGGTAAGCGAAGAGGAAGGCTGCCACTCTGTGGGATGTTTCCCAGGAAGAATTCAAAAGGCAACCAGGTTGTGAGTGCCAACTTGGCGAGAAGCATGAACTTGGCCGGGTCTGCTCCCTGCCAGACAGGCTTGGGCTGGGAAGGAGCAAGGGGGAGAGGGAGGGAGAGGGAAAGAAGGAAGGAGGGAAGAGACAGAGAGAGAAAGGAGGGAGAGAGGGAGAGAGGTGCTCTGGTCAGAGCCAAAGGCTTGGCCCTGCACACCCCACCCTTTACACAGAGATGGAGGGAAGCGGGGAGTGACAACACTTACAATGTGGACTTTCAGAGCATTGGAAAGCCCCTCCCACAGAGAGGTGTCCAAGGAGTGGGACCAAGAACTGCCTAACCCTGTGGGTGCACTTTGGGGAGGGCCAGGTCAGGACTTCTCAGGATCCTGCCTTGTGCTCCGAGCTGAAGTTTCCTGGGGGAAGGATCTGCCCCAAAGTGTCTTACTAGCTGCCATTCAAGAGGGAGGCAGCAAAGAGAGCTCCATGAAGTCGCATTGGGGAACTCTGGGGAAGGAGTGCTGAGACCCTGGCTTTCCCACCCTGGGGTCTCACTGGCAGACATGAGGGCAGGAGCTGCCTGAATACCTCCCTTCTCTCTCCTCCCCCTTCCCCCTGGTCCAGGAGGACAGAGGTTCTAAGATGCACTGAGGGCTGACTACATTGGGATTTAGCGGC
Source organism: Spilogale gracilis (assembly GCA_004023965.1). Lineage (NCBI taxonomy): Eukaryota > Metazoa > Chordata > Mammalia > Carnivora > Mephitidae > Spilogale > Spilogale gracilis. The sequence continues at coordinate 85,598 of PITA01000895.1, forward strand.
TGATGCTGCCAGGGATTGCTGCTTCCTGGTGAAGGGCAGCTGATAGCACCAGTGCAGGGCTGAAGTGAGTGATGGGCTGTGGCTGACAGGTCCTCTGAGGGTCCCTGCACCCCCTGGGATCCGTCCCAAAGGCTTGCATGTCCCCGCAGAGGCACTCCCCACAGTGTGGAGCCCCAAAGAGGACCCTACCAACTCATCAAGTCATGACTCAAAGACAGGAATGCTCCCGGTGGGTGAGGAGACACCCACAGGGAGGGGACAGTGGTTGGGGAGTCCCCTGATGAGGCTTGGCCGCCCCCTCCCACCAGGACTGTGCCAGGGCCTGCTCTGTGCTGCTGGACAGGATTACTCCTGGCTCGCTCTCCTCAGCAGGGCCATCCAGTCTCCCCCACAGAAATCTGATACCATAGGGGCTTCTAGCCCACGGAAGAATCCCAGCATGGCCAAAGCTGGAAAGGCAGGCTCAGAAGTGGGATTGGAGGCAGGCCCAGCACTGCTGCTCTACCAAGAGCCCGAATCATGAGCAGGAACCGAGCTTCCTTGTCCTCCAACATTCCATGAAGGTTCCACAAATCAGAGCATCCAGCAAGAGCTCTAGGGGAGGGACTGAGCGTGGGGCTGCTAGGGAAGGTGACGCTTGCTGCCCTATGGATGGGAAGAATGACCTCTCTTCTCCTGACCATGTCCTGCCCCCAAAAGCTTTGGAAGGGACTGATCTCCTGCAGCCTGCTGCCGCCTCTCAAAAGTGGAGTGTGGGGTGAGTGCTGGGTGGTCTGGGAGGCAGCAGCACAAGGCCTATCCCCCATGCATGCATCCTGACCCTCCATCCTCTCCACAGCCCCAGACACAGGCACAATCAGAACCACTGTTCTGCAACCAGACAACAGGCAGAAAGCCATTTGTTTGCTCAAGAGCACAGATGCAGACAGCACAGAACACGAGAACTGGACTTGTAAAGCGGGCTTTCCAGAGAGACACCTCCTTCCCCAGCCCACTCATCTCCCGGGCCCCTTACAGTTGCCATGCTCTTGACCCCAGCTGAACAGGCCTGGGCCCACACTGAGGTAGCCCTGCTTGTTGGGACATGCTTTGTTCCCCCACAAAGCCCTGAGCAGTGACCGAGGAGGTTCCCTGCCAAGTCAGGAATACCAGCTCAAGGAGGAAGGCAGTCCTGATGACTCACATTCTCTCTGGGAGGCTTGGCAGGGCACAAAAAGGAGGAGAGACTAACTCCCAGCAGCTCACAGGGTGGTGGCCAGGGGCAGGCTGGGCTTGTGACGCCAACACCAGCTAAGGGGGGGCTCAGCCAAGGCAAGTGCCACCAACCTCCTCAGCACCCTCGCAGAAGGGCACGCACCAACCACTACGATCTCGAGATGCTGCCGTTGGGCCTCAACTCCCAGAGCTGCAGGGAATGCTGCACAAGACCCGACACCGACCAGGGCAGCCTGTGTCTTCCACAGCCCACGCCACCAAGCCATCAGTTTTCCCTGGTGTGCCTGACCCCACCACAGAGAGGTGAGGTCTGCATTCTTGCCCCCAGCGGGCCAGCAAGGGGACACCGCACATCAACAGAGCTTACATCCTGAGAGGCAACTTCCGGTGCCTTCTCTTAGGACACATATTCCCTGGCCCTGGTCAGCAGAGTAGAACGAAGGAGAATTTGGCTGTTCTTGGAGCCACTGGAGGGGCTTTCAGGGTGGCTCTGGTGACATCTGGAGACTGCAGAAGACAGAGCTTGTCAGGAGGGGATACTCTACCCATAGCACCCCACCTGCTGGGTAGGTAGAAGCCCCAGAACTGGGCTCCCTTCTGGGGGGCCTCCTTGACTGCACACACTTTCTGTGGTACAGGGGCTGGGAGGTGGGACGGTCTGAGTTCCCGGAGCGCTCCACCCCCCGACTGATGCACTTCCCACCACGTGGGCCACATGTGCAGGAGAGAATGGGTCCTGCCTGCTCTCATCTCACAGAGCCCAGCACTAGGGGATCTGTGTGGGGCCCAGTCAATTGCTGCCAAAAGGGATTTGTGGGTCGGGCAATGATCGTGAGCAGAAATAGACTTAAATGCACTTAAATACCTCCCAGGCAGTCCCTGTAGCTGGGCATGGCTCCCCTAATGCTCCTCAATATCACAGACCCTTCTCGATGGACAAACACATGGTCTGAGGCAGGGAACTGAGGAGGTAGGTGCAGGGCTGGCCTCAGGTGGCGATAGCCTGGGCAGTCCCCAAGGGCCTCATGCTTGGTTTAATGCTCTCATGTCACTGTTTTGAAATTCTTCACAACTCTAGGACAAGGGGTCCACATCATCCTCCTACACTGGGCCCCACAAATGATGCAGCCAATCCTGGCAGGTGGGTGTGGATGGCCTGGGATGGGCCACTGGGGCCCACTTCCACGGGGCTGTGCCGCCCCTGCAGTCTGCTGACCTCCACTGTGCCTCAGTTTCTCCAGCTGCAAATCAGAGGAAGGCATGCTGGGGAGAGAGGCAGGCACAGCAGGTCCCAGACATGCCTCGCCTTTGCACAGGGATGTATCATATGACGCTCATGCTTTATTCATTTATTAAGATTTTATTTATTTATTTGACAGAGAGAGACACAGCGAGAGAGGGAACACAAGCAGGGGGGTGGGAGAGGGAGAAGCAAGATTCCCGCCGAGCAGGGAGCCTGATGCGGGGCTTGATCCCAAGGACCCGAGCTGAAGGCATATGCTTAATGACTGAGCCACCCAGGGACCCTGAAGCTTGTACTTTAGAGTAAGTAGATCTGCTGTGCATAGATCCCTTTACTACCCCACTTCACAGTTCAGAACACTGAGGCTGGGACGTGAGACGGCTTACCAAAGTGAATCAGCTGGTGGTTCTGAGTCTCGGGGTTTGGTACACTGGCTAACAAAGTGGCAGGGGGGTCAGGATACGGGCAGATGCTGAGCCCACCAGGAGGCTCGCTGCTGGCACCTTTCTGCCAGGAAGGGCTGCTGGGCCTGTGGGCTCCGACCTGCCTCTGCAGCAAGCTGCCGCTTGGGCAGGTAACAGAGCAGGCCTCTCAAAGCCTTCCCCACCCACACCTCTCACCTCTGAATGCCTCAGGGTGCTGGAATCCTCCCCCACTCCTAGCCTACAGTTTCTGCCTAGAGCAGGTTGGCCCGTGTCACCCTCTAGTGCCACCCCGTGGTCCTGGGTGCTTAGGTTGCCCCTCAGGCACCATGCCGAGGGGCAAGGAGCTCGCCCTTCCTCACGGGACGGTGGGTCCTGCATGGCTCATGGCACCCCTGCCTAAGGCTCAAGTCACTGCTCATGTTCAGAGAGACCCCCCCTGCTCCCACCCTGCTCGACCCCGACAGGGAATAGGTATGGAATGAATGTTTGACAGGGGTGAAGTGCTGGTTGGCTCCGAGCAGGGCCTCCCCTGATGTCTTGTTTACGAGCAGATCCACCATGGGTGCCTGCCGGCGGTGCCGCGGGCTACGTTCAGTGCGCGCGGTCACCTGGTCACGGTTCTGCCTTTACCTGGTACCACTCTGTAGCCTGCAAAGGTCATTTCCGACGTTCCACATTTGGTTGGCATATTTAATTTATTCGGATTTGGGTGCAGATGGAACCAGGCTCACATCCCCCACTCCCTCTTTCATTCAAAGCTTCACAAGGGCACACGTGCTTGCACACACACATGTGCTCTCGCACACACTCTGTCCCATGTGTCCACACCCTCATGCCCACACTGGACTCTGAGCTCCTTCCTTTGCCGTGAGCAGGAAGCTGAGCCTCATGGGGTAGGACGCTGCAGGTGGTCAAGGGCCATGCTCTTGCTTCTGGCTGCTTGCCCTTGCTTTTTTGGGCTCCTGCTGCCTTGGGGCAGCGAGCAGCAGAGAGGCATGGGGATATTTCACAAGCTCCACCTCATCCACCCACCCAAAGCTCATAGTCCCTTGGTGCCTGCAGGGCCCACACCAGAGCCTGGTGATGACCCCCTGCAGACCCATCCACATCACAGCCTTGGCTCCCCTCTCCCCTGGAGGGTTGTCTCCAGCCCGCCCTGAGGCTGCAGGCCAGTCTCAGCCCAAGCAATCCCGCCAGCTTTTCCATGAGCAGTGGGCTGCTACCCAGCTCCGTGAGCAGGCTCTGATCCCAGCCTGGGCAGGGGGTTGTCTTTCCCTGGGTGCCCTCAGCCGGAGGTGGCCCATGGCACTCCCTTGTGCCCACTACTGGTTCTCTCAACACGTAGGTTAGTAAGTTATATGAACCTCTCCTGTTTCAAGTGCTGTGTGAGTGCGGAAACTTCAGTGAGGCTGTGCTGATACATGTGTCTCTCCCCCACACACTCACTCTCTCTCTCACACGCACATGGTTACACAGCCACACACACGTCCTCTGGCTCCCTTGGTGTGGAGTACCACAGCGTAGCCCAGTCCTGCCTGTGGGCTCACCTGTCTCAGCTCTCCGTGGTCCTGGCCAGCCCTGGCCATCGGGGCCCCACACAGCTCACCCGAGGTGCCTCTGCCTTCCCTGCCATCCTCTGCGGGTGACCGTGTCAGTCCAGCTCTGGGCAGGTACTTCCTGGCCAGGTACCCTCGGCCTGTCCCCCTCGCTCAGGGCCTGTCCTCCCTGCCACTATGAGTGCCGCTGAGTCCCACTCAGCATGGCACACAGTCACCTGCCGGGGAAAGGCAGAGAGCCCTCAATAGCTAAAAAGGTTCTAGGACTGTGACATGGGAGCTGGAATTCAGAGCTCCTAAGAAAGAAAAAAAAAAGAGCAACGGTATGATGGACGAACAGGGTGGGGCTAGTGGTATGCCTGCATGTGTGTGTGGGGCAGGCCCTCCCGGCAGAACCCACTCGCTGGGCAGCCCTGGCTCCTGCCCCTGACGAGCGCCAGACATGTAGATGACACAGCTTTATTACAAGCCAGCAGAACCTCCTAACACATGATTTCCTAATGCCATCATCTTTGCTGGGAATGGGAAACAGACCCCACGGACTCCTCCCCAGGGGCTGCCCCTCCCCCTGCAGGCCAGCTGTCCCCGTGGGGGGTCCCTCCAGCCCCAACACCAGCGCTGGGCACTACCACCGTCCAGGATGTGGCCTGTCCACACCACAGCCCCTCCTCTCCAGCACATTCATCACTTCTCTTCATTCCAGTGGCTTACCTGACACTCACAAATGCATCATGCACAACGCTTGCACTGAAAGTAAATCCCACAACACCCAGGAACCCACGGCCAACCCTCCCGGACACTGGGCACAGCTGCTGCCCTTCTTGGGTCCCCACCTTCTACTTCACTCCACTCACTTCGAACATGCACCTGGGGCTTGGGTTTCCCTTGCCTTTTCTTAAATTGTTTTTTAAATAAGACTTCTACTGCATTCCTGGAAGGCACTTTTGCTGTGTAGAGAATTCTGTAGGAAAGCTATTTTCTCTCAGTCCTTCAAAGAATTTTTTTTTTTTTTTTTTTTTTTTTTGCTTTTGTTGCTTCTTTAGAGAACTCCATACTCTTTCTACTTGTCACTCCTTCATATTCTCTCTTCTCTCGGGCTGCTGCCAGGACCTTGTTCTCTCCAGGTGCACTACAATGAGCCAGCTTGCCAACTTCCTGTGCTGGTTTCCTCCCCCTTGCCAGCCCTCTCGATGGCAGAAGCCCCCTGTTCTCTCTCCCTGCTCCCTCCAAGAAAATGGCAGCCAGTCCCATGGCATTCGTGCCCCATGTTCATGAGCCTCTGCGCTGATGACTGCCAGCTTCGCCAGCCCTGACCTCGTCCTCAGTGCCAGGTGCGAATCTTGTTCCAGCCTGTCCCATGTCTCAGTCCACTCAGAGGAGGACCCAGACCACGTACCCTGCCTGTTTCTCTCATCTGCCCGCCCCAGTAAGGGTACCGTACCATCCACCTCACTGCTGAGACCACGCACCTCAGACTCATCCTGAGCCCCTCCATCTTCTACCCCTTCCATCAGCCCTCAGACTGCCCTCTGCCATCCCCAGTCCAAGCCGCCATGCTCCCACACCTCCCTCCTGAGCCCGCTTGTAACCCTACAGGCCACATGTACAGAACAACCAGGGTCAGTTGGACCACGTCACCCTCTGCCGGAAGTCCTCTATTAACTGCCCATTGCTGGCAGAAAATTACACAGCCCCTCACCAGGGGTCCCAACTGTCCTCCTTCCAACTCACCTCCTTCCCACTCTCTTGGGCACCCACATTCCAGGCACATCGGCTAACTCACTACAATGAGCTGAAAGGACAGAATAATGAATGACCCAACGAAGGCAACAATGAAGGAGCAAACCAATAAACACATGCGTTCATGAAGGGGGGAAGGGTACACTGGAGACTTTTGAGAAATCGTTCAAATTTGGGATGGGGTGGAGCTAAGACACTCTGGCTTGGTCTGATGGGCACTGGGAGCCACAGGTGGACAGCCAGCCATAGAATGAGCCAGAAGAGCCACACGATGCCCCTCCTGTGCTCACAGGACTCTTGAGGGACGTGTGGAGCCCTCTAGTGCATAAGCCATCTCGGGGAGGCCAGAGGTGGATGCTGAGCAAACAGCCCCCAGGCTGAAAACAAAATCTCATACCCCCGCTCTTGAAATGACTTACTGGTGACAGAGGGGCACTGCCAACTGGAGATGGTGGTCAGAAAGTGTGTGCTTGCTTACACACACGCACGTGTGTGCAGGCTCACCCTGCCATCACTACGCTCCCTCTCAGAGGGAGGCTCTGCTTTTACATGGGATTATAATGCATCTGCTTTCAGGAAAAAAGCTGAGATCAAACTGGCAAATCAAACTGCAAATAACAGCTTTGGGGGGAGGCGTAAAAGGGAAACCCAGTTTTTAAAATTAAGTGTGGTAAAATACACATACAATTTGTCATCTTATTTTAATTATTTTAATGTCCCAACAAGGGCATCAGTCCCCGTGACCATGGCAGTGCCTGCTCAGTTCCAGTCCTCCACTTCCTTCCACAGCCCACAGTGGGCGGTCTGGGCCACTACGGCCACGAGACTGAGTGGCCTTCCTGGTGTGGGCTGGGCACATGGCAAGGGCAAGCTGGATAGGCCCGCACACCGGGAGGAGCAAGTGGGCATCTTGGCCCACACTGGGTGCCTCGGCTTCCCACAGTGAGCTCCAGGGCGCTCCATGTTCCCAAAGGTTGTGTCCAGCACAGAACTCAGGGGCTTCAGACCCAGCTCAGCTCTCGGGGCCCACCATCATCTCTCCGGGCCCACCATCATCTCTCCAGCCTCAGTCCTCGCTGCGGTTCATGGTGGGGAAGGGCAGGGGACACAATGTGGGGTGCAGTGTCTCCCCAGACACCTGTCCTCTTGGGTCTTGGCTGGGAAATGTGGCTGGCACTTGGGAGAGCAGCTGGATGGAGACAGAGAGACCTGGGGGCCAGCCCCTGCCTCAGAGACACCACTTTGCACACACAGGCACACCCCTCTACTTTTGTGAAAAGCTCATCCTTGCACACCTTGCCTGAGCTTTTGCTGTAGAGCAGGGACATCACTCCCCGCATTCGATAATGGGAAGCAGATGCTGAGATTCACCTCTCACACTCACTGTTGAAGAGCAGTCAGCACCCAGGTCTCCTGACACTGGCCACATCATCCAGGTAGCCCTTTGCCGAGAGCGGGGAAGGGGTTTGGGGGGGTAAGGCCCAGGCAGTATGGGAGCCAGCAGCCCCGACATGCCCTCTGCACACAGGCCCCAGTCTTCTGCTCTGAGGGATCCGGACCCCGGGCTGCACCCTGCACGCACCCGCAACCACCACCCACACGTCCACGCCCATCCAGGCCAGCTGCAGTGGCCTCACTAAGATGATGGACGCTCCTGCCCAAATGTGATTTCCCAGCTGCCGCTGAGTTAATCACCAGCCTCACAGACAGTTCCTTCCGGCTTCTATGCAAAGGAAACTGCCAATTAGGTTACAATTAATTTCTTACCCAGGGCAAGGCCTGGCTGGAAAAAGACTGGCCACCCAAGTGGCCTGCTGATGACTGTTTGCAGGTCACCAGGCCCCCGTGGCTCCAGGACTCTCATGCCCCAAGGCCCCAAATGACTTCGGGTGTGTTGGCCCTGGGCGGAGGGTGACTGGCCAGGACCTTACCGGCTTTGACCCTGGTGCCTCCCGACTGGGGGAACTGTCCCTCATGCACCCAGCAGGGCACTGTGACCCGGACTTAAACAAATCTGTCACCCCACCAACCCTAACCTCCCTGAACAGAGATGGTCCTGCCCATCTTTGTCTCCCCGCCCCGCTCCAGCACTCTTTTTGTGTAACATTAACAGGCCAGACGTCTACATGCATGTTCCACTTAATTACTACAACTGCCAGAAGTAGGGGTGATTGTGATGCCTGTCTTGCAGAGGGGGAAACTGAGGCAGAAAGAGGCTAAGCACCTTGCCCAAGGCCACTCAGACTGTGAGCCAGGACTTAAGCTGAGGGTCCTGCCTGGGTTTGTGTGTGTGGCCACCAAGCTCTTCTGCTTAGTGCCGGCTGTGCACACACGTGCTGAGAAACCAGGGCCCTGGGCCTCTGGGCCTCTGGGCCTCTGGGCCACCCATCCACCTGCTTGCAGAGCAGGCTGAAAATGCCATAAATAACCATCCATACCTCCCTTAGCCTCCTGTAAAAAGCAGGTGCCCCTAGAAGTTTCCTCGTATAAACCTGTTTATATTTCAATAAAATAGCGTGAAGCCCAGGTAAGTGTGAGTGGGTGGGAGTCTGCTCAGGTGGTTTCTGCCCAACAGGGACAGACACAGGGCCCACCAATGCTGGGCCCGACATGTCTATCTTTGCTGGATACAGAAGTGAGCCTCGAGGGATCCTTCCCTCCATCCACTGGATCCTATTATCACCAAACACTCGAAAAGGTGGAAACAGCAAGCCCCTGCTTCTGCATGTGGTTAGTGACCCACGACTTGTACCTTCTGGGGGAGGTCTCAAGCATCTGCATGAGGTGACTGGCATAGAGGCATCTCCATGAGCCAGGAGGAGCCTGTCGGCCAGAGCGGGGCCTATGGAGACTGCTCTAGCTCAATGAGGGCTGGAAGGCTGTCCTGTGGTCTGGGTATGCTTGCTTGTCAAGTCTGAGAACACAAGGGGCCCCTCTCAAAGGAAGGCCCTTTTTCCAGGGGCTCCGGGAACAGGCCTGCCTCCTGCCCCTAGTACACACTCCCTCCTAGGTGTGGCAGGTTTGGGATGTCATGGTGCTCCTGCTGGGAGCCCCCCTCACTCCCTCCCTGCCGCACCCTCCTCTCCCTAACTCCCCAATATAAGCAAGGGCTGGTGCAATCAGATAAACAGCAGAGGCCACTGAGATCCCTGGAACAGAGGCTGCATTCTCTCTGGAGATGTGGGGAGTCTCAAAGAAGGCCTAAGGGTCGGCTCTGCTGGGAGGGTAGAAGGAAGAGAGCTGGGGAAGCCTCTGACAGAGGCAGGTTCCCACAGCATGGACCTGGGGCCAGATGAGCGAGCAGGTCCTGAGAGCCCGCAGCACACTGAGGGCTCTCCCCATCTACACAGTTTCCCCACCTACAAAACGATGAGGCTGCATCTGATGCTAAGGTTCCTTTTAATTCTGATTTCCCTAGGAGTCTATGTTATGTCTGTGCAGAAGCAGTCACAGAATGAACTTTCTGAGCAGGGACAAGTGGCAGGATGGTGGGTGTGATGGGAACCAGGGTGGTCTCTGGGAGTCGGGTGCGGGCCATGGGATGGAACAGGATTACAACCACAGGTGTCTCCCTAGGCCACCAATGATACAGCAAAAAGACGTGATCCTAGATCAAAAGGAGAGATCTTAGTGCAACACAAGGAAACAGAAAGACAGGGTAGAGCTGGGTCCGAGCCCACAGTCCTTCACTGCCTCTTGGTGTGACCAGCTGGGCACGCAGTCAGTCTGGGTCTGTCATCAGCTGTGAACTAGGACAGGAACTCCTCCTTGGAAGCATGGCCGGGACACACCAGGTACAGAGCACTCACTGGCAGAAGCCAGTTCTCTATTCTCCCTCCTCCATTCTCCCTCCCTCACTCTGGAACCAGATGTGCCTGGGGCCCACAAAGCCTCCCAGCTACTGCTCAGTCAAGGCCTGCCCACCCCCCCATGCCGTGCCCAGCACTCCTGTAACTTCGGGGTATAAGGGTGAGCAAAGCCTCAGTACACACTGCTGTCCCAGGAAAAAGGCTCCACGGGACTGGCAGCATGACATCACACAGCTATCATGGCGATAATCAACTTACACTGGATCTGCCTGGTTATTTTTAGAGTCAGGTCTGAGGTTTAGGAAGACAGGGCAGCCCTGGGTTCCCCGGATGCTGAGCCTTGCCTTGTCAGGGGGGCTGGGTGGGTTGCTGCTTCCTGCTGCCTCTTCTTTCCCTGGTCCTTCACGAGGTGATCCTGGGCACTGGCCTCTCACACACAAGTTGGGACACCATTGCTTCTGGGGCATTCACGCTACACATGGCCTCAGGGTCCAGTCTGCAGAGAAGGCCCTCAGGGTCCCAGTGGGGTGATGTTGACTCAGCCTCTCCCACTGAGCATCCGATGAACCCAGACACTGTCAGGAGCTCAGACACTGTCAGGAATGTCACTGACACGATAAAATGTTAATGACATGAAACGGCTTCTCAGCGATACTTGGTGGAGGTTTGATAAAGCAAGGTAAACTCAACAACAAAAAGAAACCTCACTCAATTAAAACATGGGCGAAGGACCTGTATAGATTATTTCTTCAAAGACGATGCAAATGGCCAATGGCATGGAAAAGATGTTCCACATCACTAACTACTAGAAAAATGCAAATCAAAAGTACAATGAGATACCACCTTGTACCTGGTATTCCAGCTATAATTAAAACAAAACAAAATAAAAAGGCAGAAAATAACAAGTGCTGTCAAGGATGTGGCAAAATCAGAACTCTCGCACACTCCTGGCAGGAATATAAAATAGTGCAGCTGCTGTGGAAAACAATTTGGCAATTCCTCAAAAATAAAAACAGAACTGCCAGATGGCCCAGCAATTCCACTCCTAGGTACATACACCGTGGAACATGGTACATGACATCAGGGACTCAGATATTTGCCTGTGAACGTTCATAGCACCTTTAGTCACAACAGCTAAAAGGTGAAAACAATCTAAATGTCCATCAGTAGGTGAATGGATAAATAAATGTGATATTTACACCCAATGGAATATTACCCTTTCAAGGAGATAAAATATGGATATGTGCCACAGCGTGCATGCGCTCTGAAAACATGATGCTAAGAGAAAGATGCCAGATACAAAGGTCCGTTTGTATGAAATATCTAGAGAGGACAAATGAGCAGAGGCGGGACACAGGGCAGTAGTTACCATGGGTCGGGCCAGGGGTGGGGGGCCGCTAGGGGCAATGTCTAGGGGCTAAGAGGTCCCTTTTGCGTGACAGAAATGTTTTAGAACTAAACAGGAGCAATACCCAGGCAACACTGTGAATGTAAAGTGAACTGTTCACTTACAATGGGTGATTTCATGTTATGTGACTGTTGGCTCACCAAAAAAAGCAAACTGTAATTATCTGCCACCTCTCCTTCCTTCCCCAGTCCCTGTGCCCTTGCTGTGCCGACCAGGGGTACAAGGTTGAGGGGTACAGGAGAGCAGGCATCGAAGAGGTGGGGCTCAGAGGTGTGAGTCTAGAGAGGGGGCCCCCAAGAGCATCTGCGGGTGCCCGGTGTGTGCCCTTCCACCCACCATGGTCTCCTTTGTACTAGGGGCCTCTTTTGAGGAGGGAAGGGCCACGCCCACAGAACATGGGCAGCGATCTGGGGTTCCCTCCAGGCCTGGCTCCGTGCAGCTCCCTGAGCACGCGGCTGGGTGTGGAGGGCCTAGTGGGAGGCACCGCCAGCAGGAGACAAATGGACTGTGCTGAGTCACTGAGACTGTGGGAGTTTCTGTCACCAAGCGCAGTCTCACCTGCCCTCAAAGATCTGAGTGGGCGGGAAGCAGGGAAGCAAAGACTGAATGGGTTCTCACTCAAGACCCTTCAAGGCTCTGTGGAGTCATGTCTGTGGTCCTTCTGGAAGAGAGGCCAGTGAAGACCACCCTCCGGTTTGCCTACCTGACCAGGCACATCCCGTGGGTGGCAAAGCACGTCCCCCCAGTGCTAAGTGCACGTTAACTATGCTTCCGCCAGCAAGGAGAGGGAAGGCTAAGTGGCTGCTGGCACCGTGTCCTATACCCCGACTCCACCCTTTCTCCTCCCCAGAAAGAAGAGAAAGCAGCAGATGCCCCACAGCCAATGTCAGAAGGGCAGGATGGGGGAGCAGGCAAAGAGAAAACCTGCACCCCCTGGACCAGCCCCAGCTCTGTCTTTCACCATCTCTGTGTCCTGGCTTGTTTCACTGGCAAGAGAAAGTTAAGCAACAAACTCACGAGACTCTCTTAGATGTCTGCTGCCACTCTGTACAAGCCACCCCCCCCCACACACCATCTTCAGGTCCTGGCACAGAGAAAGCATATTTTCCCCAGTGTTTTCTAGGCCACTAATTAAATTTTAGGAAATTGCCTTTTTCTCTTTTCCCCTTTCGAAAAGAGTGAGAGTCCCTGGGATCTGCTGGTGATCACACAGATACGCAGAGGGCACTGGAACCAGCTTTGATGGTTGGTAACCTGCTGGGGGCTTTCTGATTTATTTTGGCAGCAGACCTGTCTCCCATCAGAGAGAAGGTCAGGCTGGTGCTTGGGTCTGGGCTCAGAGCTTCGACCCCTCTGTGTCCCCCTGCTGGGCCAGGCTGCCTTCCAAGCACTTCTTGGGGGCCCTGGGCCCTGCAGAACCCAGACGTCAGCACCCCATGTCACCCCATGTCACATAAGAGCATAGTCCCAAGATGGCAGTGAGGGGCAGCTGTCAGTGTCTGAACTTGGGGACCTAAGCCTGCAGTGGCACAGGCATCTCCCCTGAGCTGGGCCTGGAATGGGGCCCTGCCTGTCACAGAACCCTGGCCTTGGCCCCCCGGGCGTTGAGACTGTCATGGATGACTTGAACCAGCCTGCCCACAGGTGCACAGGTGACCTTCCTATGGGGTGCCTGGGCTGCTGTACTTTGGGGAGCCACTCACAGGGCAAAAGCAAACAGAGCTGTTTGCTCAGGGCTGGCCACCTGCTCTCCATGGGGGCCCAGGTGGTGCCCACACTGCCTCTCTCAAGGTCCTGTTGGCGTCACGTACCCTGCAACCTCATTTTCTAGGGACATTAGCTCCGGGAGGGGGAGGAGCTGAGGGAACGAAGGCACACTGCTGCCTCCCCTTGTCCTTCGCCTCCTTGCCCAGAGTCTCAGAGGGAACAGGGAAGGGCCCACTGGCTTCACAACTCCAGCCTTGGGGACAAAGGGAAGTCTCAGAGGCCCCTACAACAACACAGATGGAAGCCTGAGCCTGCCGGGGGCCCAGGCCTTGTCTGGTCCCAGAGCTTAGTAAAGGTGGACAGTAGGAAGACTAGACGGGGAGGGAGGGCAGGAAGGCCCAGTCTACAGGGCTCCCAAGGGTCCTGGAGCGCTGGCCCAAAGACGGCCTCATCTGCTAAGGTTTCCTGAGGTGTGGTGGGGCCCTGCCTCGGAAGTCACAGCCTCCCTCAAACCCCCAAATGCCAGGCCTGGATTGCCACTCTAGGGTGGTGAAGGGAAAGCCAAGTGGGCTCTGGGAGACCTGGGCATTCCCAGCCCTTCAAACCTCCCAGGAGCACCCTCCCCAGGCCAGAGGAGGGCTTCCCTGGGTGTCGCCTCTCTGAGTTGTACTGATGCCCCAGTCTTCCAGGGACTGAAGCACCCCTACCCCACAGAGCATGGAAGAGGGCCCTCTGAGACCTGTGGGAGGCTAAGGAGAGGGAGCAAGGGGATAGGAGGGAGATGGGCAGGGGGACTGGGTGACCCCCTACCGTTATCACCTTATTGCAGCCCCCAGCCAGGAGGGTCACTTGCCCCCATGGTTGCCCAAGATCCCTTCCTACTCTGCCTCTTAACCTACCTCCTGCTGAGCACCTCCTCTGAAATCGCACCCGTGCATTTGGGAGAAGTGATGGCTTAGTGCATCCTTTATCATCTGCCCCTCCCTGCACAGCAACAGTTCTGAGGTCAGGGGGCCCTTGCATTATCTTCCAAGAGCATCTCCTGCCTTGGAGAAGCTCCCTAGGCAGCAGAGGGTCCCTGGGGCATACCTGTGGATCACTATTACTGTTATTGTTACTATTAAATCCCTCACTCAGAGAAGCAATTGCAGAAATGAGGAGGAGGAGAGAGAGAGCAGGAGAGGGACATGGGGAACAGGAAAACAGATAGGAGGAGGAGGACACAGGGAGGAGGAGAAGGAGATGGAAGGAGGAGGACATGGAGGGAGGAAGACATGGGTGGAGGGGGAGAACATGGGAGGAAGAGAAAGACAGGGAGAGAAGGAAAAGAACATGGGAGAGAGGAAGACATGGGGAGGAGGGCAGTGGGCAGACACAAAAAGGAGGTCACAGGGAGAAGGAAGAGAATATGGGGACCTGAGCTGAGTGCTGCCAAGGTCAGAAGCCCCTGAAATACCCTCACACCAAGAAGTGTCCTCCCCAAACCCACAGGAGAGGGAGGGGATGATTCCACAGTAGAAATGTGGCCACTTCCACGGGATGGAAGGAAGCACTGCTTGGGAGGGTAGGGGAGTGGTTCTCCAACTAACTGCCTTTTTTCCTGGGGACCTGGTAGGGCGCTTTCTTCTCCCAGGCTGCCCCGATGCCCTGGGGAGGAGGGCCCTGTCCTGGATAAGGACACAGTTGCATCCATGGCCCCTGAAGCTCAGTCCCCCATTCCACCCCAGCCCAGTAGCTTCTACCAGGTGCTGGGTCCCCAGGCAGAGCCTGAACCCTTAAACAGACCTCCTCCTACCACACAAGAGCACACAAACCCTTCTCCTGGGGCTGGTTATGCCAGGACCGTGCCTGGGGGCTGTCTCCAAACCTGTTAAGATGCCTAAACATCCGCTAAAGCAATGGTCTGACCTAAGAAATCAGCCATGACCCAGAAGAGCTCCTGTTTCAAGCACCGCACCACCCTTCATTCCTACACCTGGGCCAGGCTGGAGCCCTGGGCAGGTGAGTCACTGGTGGTGAGCGGGCTTAGGACTACCTTCCCTTCTCGGGATCCCCTCTCAGCCTGTCCCTGGTTCCCACCACCACTGGCCCAGAGAAGGCACTTGCAGAAAGCCAGAGGCCCTGGGGTAGGGAAATCACTAAGTCTTCTCCACAGGCTTTGTGGGGCATGGTTTCCTCACCTGTGAAATGGGAAACCAAGGCCATGTCCCTCAAGGTTTTGGGAAGCTGCAGGAAGCTAGCAGACGGGCAGTGCTCAGCAGAGGACCAGCGGCTCTAAGCTCTGAGCTCTGCAGTTGACATCAGCCTTGTACAGCCAAGAGCAGAGGACAGAAGAGTCCTCTTTCAGGTCACAGAGAGGGGTAAGGCCTCAGGAGAGGTGGCAGCTTCCGGACCCTCCATTCCCCTTGGCACCTTGGGCTCCATTTTAACAGATACCATAATTTTTAATTAGTTTTCTCTTCCCCTGGCTAAAAGGCCATTAGCTCCCCATTAGGTGAATGCATCCCATTTTCTTCACACTACCAAGGAAACCGGGATTTACTTAGCTATCCCTAAAGCAATTCTGCAGAATAAAGGCAATTTAGCAACGGGCTCAATAAACTTCCCCATTTGTTCTGTTTGTAGGCCCCACTCATCCCCTGTGGCCTGGGTTAGGCTAGGCTCTGTTGGGGGCTCAGGGTAGGCAGTGTGGGATGCAAGCATCCCCCAGAGGTCTGAGGGGCTTAGTAAGGACACAGGCTAGGGTGGAGGAGAAAGAGGACAGGGCCCAGGTGAGCTGGTGAAGCAGGACTTGTCTTCTACCCATCACTGGCCAGAGAGAGGGAGGGGCCAAAAGAAGTAAGAAGTAGGTGGGGCAGCCTTCCCAGCAGGGGTGGCTCTGACCTCTGCCAGTCCAGGCATAAGAGGCCCGCCCAGGCCACACTGGAGAGGGCTGGGCCTGGCATCCTGGAGAGGGAGCCTGCCAAATCACGGCAAGTCTTCCCTTCTTTGGTGCTGGGGAGTGAAAGTCCCAGGGGGTCTGCAGGGAAAAAGGGCAGGTTTTTCCTTGAAGGCTCAGGTGCTAAGCAAAAAAGGACCCAAGAAGCCAGGCCAGGAAGACAAGAGACATGAAGCCTGCTGAGGAACTGCAGGAGTCAGGGAGAGCCCCTGTGAGCCTGAGAGAGCTCCAGAGCTGGGACTCAAATCGCTGAGTGGCTCTATCTGTGTTGAGCACCAAAATGCCAGAAATTCCTAAGAATGAGTCTTAGATGGAAGTTCCCCAGCTCTGGTTCTAGGGTTCCCTGGGATTGATGGGTGCTGTCCTTGAGTGTTTAAGGGAGTGAAGGGCAAGGGCCCCTGAGTATATACATGGGGACCTAATATGTGTGAGTGGCACGGAAAGGGGCTGGGTTCCCTGGGTGAGGGTGGAACATGAGGGGGGTCTGGCCTCACTAATCGTGGGGGTGTGTCTGTGTCCACAGGGGTCATGATTACATAACCCCGAGCAAGGGCAGGAGTGTGTCTTGTGATGACCAGCTATGGGTATGAGTGTGTGTGTGTGTGTGTGTGTGTGTGTGTGTGAGAGAGAGAGAGAGAGAGACAGACAGACAGAGAGGGAGAGACCTGTGTGTTTGTGCATGAGAGCGAGACCAAGACCCTGTGTGTGTGTGTGTGTGTGTGTGTGTGAGAAAGAGAGTCACTTTGTTGTGTGTGAGAGAGGGAGAGAGACCCTGTGTGCATGTGACAGAGAGAGAGAGAGAGAGAGACAGACAGACAGAGGAAGAGAGAGAGACAAGGGCACAAAGACAGAAGGGGCAGGGGGCAGACCCTGTGTGTGTGTGAGAAAGAGACCCTGTGTGTGTGTATATGTGTGAGAGAAAGAGAGAGAGAGACTCTGTGCGTGTGTGAGAAAGAGACCCTATGAGTGTGTGTGTGTGTGTGTGAGAGAGAGAGACCCTGTGTGTATATGTGTGTGTGTGCATGTGCATGTGGATACCATCATGTGGGAGAGGGATCAGCACCTTTTTCTGAAGGTGTATGTGGTCACACACTATGACAGCATGCACACATGGAGGGGGACCAAGCTGCAGGCATCTGTTCACGTCCCATGGCCTTGTTCTGGGCCTCCTTACCCCCCCTTCATGGCCCTCTCTGAAGCAGCGGGCCTCCTTCCTCTGCGCTCTGGTCTAGGCTCCTGCCTCTTCTTCCGGGTCACCTCTCTACTCCCCTCCTGTCAGTCCCCCAGCACAGACGACAGCCTCCTGCCTTGGGGAATTGTCTGGCCAACCAGGGCGTTCTCATCCTCTAGAGACCCAGCGCATCCCTTGGGCAACAGGCCTGGCCACTGAAAGGCTGCGTCCACAAGAGGGCGCCCAGAGGCCGAGCTGCTCTCTGTCTGGGTGGGTCCTGGAGCCAGCAGGGCTCACTGGTGATGGCCTGGTTCAGCTCAATGACAGCCAGGCTCCAACAGCCCCACGGTTGCTGCTTCAAGAGAAGGATGCCTCTCCCAGGGCCCCAGCTATGTCCTCTTGGGTGCTGCAGGGCCATTTCTCCACTCTCAGCACCCACCAATCATGGTTTCTTGGTCATCCCAAGGGAAGCATGGCGGGGTGGGACGCTTGCCTTCCCTGACTGGAGAGCCTGTCTTTGGCCACCAAAGTCTGTGGGCCAGGGGTGTGAGAAAGCCTGCATTCAGGCCAAGTGCCACAGGCAGATCTTTGCCGCCTAGGCTCCAAAGTCTAACCCTAAAGCCTCACAGGCACCTCAGCTCAGCTAATGGCTGTGGAAGAGCATGGGGAAAGCCTCCCTAGGCTGCAGGGGCTGGCACAGGCACCCACAACTACAAAGTTACAACTCAGAGTTACAAGAGAGCTTCAAAACATTCTGTTTGTGTTGACTTCTGCCCTGACTGCAGCCTTTTAGGGGTCTTTCCCCATGCAGCCCAGTGACCCTAGAGTTCTAATACTGAAAACAGACTCCCTCCCCCTCATTCCTACTCAGGGCAAGGGAAGGGCTTCTCCCCTGCCTTTCCCATGATGGACTGGGAACCCATTCTGGCTTCAGTATCTGCCGGGGAAACCCAGGATCCAGTCACGCAAACGAAACCTTTGGGACAGGTCTGTGAACCCGGAGTCTGCAAGACCAGGGACTGGAGGCAAGGGACCATTGCTTCTCCTGTTCTCAAAGGCCACGGGGAGAGAAGGCCCTTTGTAAGCAGTTAGATGGTCAACAGCGCTTGGTAAAGGTTGGCCAAGAGCCGTCTCCTGGGCCCGCACCCTCGGGTAGCCCTGCCTGGCTGCAGCGCGCGACACGAAAACTGCCTAGGCGGGCCCTCAACCCGCTGCGCTGGGCCGGTCTGGACCGGTCCTCGAGGGCAGCCTCCTAGAACCCACGGGCTTTTCGGTTCTTTAAAGACTAAGGTGGCAAAAACGCACGAGGGAAAAGCAACCTTTTATAAAAGAGCAGATCCCCTCCGCACCCCTGGGCGGGCCAGGGCATCCGAGCTGGAGGAGAAAGGCACCGACGTGAAACGAGGAAAGGAAACCAGGGCGGAACAATCTGCAGAGACAGAACTGCCCGCTCAAGTCGCGGGCTTTCTTCGGCTACCCCACCCGGCCTCCCCCACCTGCGCGGAAACGGCGACAAGATCCGTCCGGTTCGCTCCAAGACACTCCAAGACGCACCGCTGCGGCTCAGGCCCGGGGCACCCACCCTGGCCGCCCGGCTCGCGCGCGACCCGTTCCGGCGGGAGACCCGCCCAGCCCGGGCCTCGAGGCGCCGGGTCTGCCGCTCCACCTCGCTCCCGGCTCAGCCCGGGCGGCGGGCAACTGAGCAGTCCGCCGCCCGCCGCCAAGAGAAAGGCGTTTCCGTGCGCGTCCGCTCCGCCGCTCCGCGCCGGGAGCCAACTTCGCCCTGGCCGCTGCGGGCACTGGCCCCCGGCAGGACTCACCTTCGCCGAGCAGCGGCAGCAGCAGCAGTAACCGCAGCCCCGCGGCGCCGGCCGTCGCCTTCGCCATGGCCCGTGGGCGCCGGGGCCGCGGCAAGAGGGCTGCTGGCTGTGGCCCCGGGTCTCGGCGGCAGGGTGCGGCGCTCAGCCTGGCCGCCCCATGCCCTCCCAGGACGCGGCGGACGCGGGGGACACTGGGGGCGCAGAGCGTCGGGGCGCGCACTCCGGCCGCTCTCCACTGCTGCGCGCCTGGGTCTGGTCGCGGGACTGAGGCGGGGCGGACGCGGACTGCGCGGGAGGAGCGGGCAGGGGCGGGGCGCGGCGGTGAGCGGGGCGGGCCGGGGGCGGGCCGGGCGGGGCCAGGGTGCGGGCGGGGTGCGGGGGGGTAAGGGCGGGGCTCGGGGTGCCCGCGGTCGGGCGGGGGGTGCTCGTGCGGTTCCCGTCTCGCTCGGAAAGGAGACGGGTGCTGGACGCGGGATGCCAACCCGGCCGGGTGCGAGTAGCAGGAAGGTGCGGGACTCGGGGTGCGGGCCTGTCATCCGCAGCTCCAGTTCGCGCACTCCCGCACGCCCAGACACTCAGACTCCCCTTTCCGGCTGCCTGGTGAGGGCAGGGAAACCGCGCGGGACTGCGGGGTCTGGGCGGACTGGGGTGCGCCCCAGCGGACTAGAAGACTAGGCGGCCGCCCCGCCTCCAGGCTCTAGGCGCGGACCGCATCCTCCGCCATTTCTCAGGGGTGGGGGACGCGGTGGGAGTGCGGCCTCTCCTGGGCCCGAAGGCGGGAGGAGCGGAAGAGCCTGGACAAGGGAAGGGAGTCTGAGCGCTTTCCGCGTAGTCCGGGGAGCGAGCCTGACGCGTGGCTTACATTGTACGTGGCCGCGCTGAGAGACAGGGTAACGTCTCCCGGGGCTAGTTTCCGAGGTCTCTCTCTTTAGGACTGGTCCAACCAATGGGAAACTGGCTCAGGCCTTCAAGGAGGCCTGGTACTGGCAACGTAATGGGATACTTGGAAGGTGAGCGTCCTCCCTTCCCAAAAGAAAAACTCTTAGGATGTGGACTGACTGGGCAGGAGAGCAACTAGCTGGAACCCCAAATAATGTAATTTTTTGCCCAAATAAGTGATGTTCATAAACACATCCAATCCAATAAAGGGAAACTGAGATTCTGGGCCCCTAATATGGGAGCTCCTGGGGTGAGGTTGGAATTGGAGTCTCAGTCTCTGTAGGAAAAGGCCAATGTTCTCTCCCACCACTAGCTGTCTTTTTGAGGTCTGGCCTCCACTTAGGTGAAGAGGAGTAGAAGCCTATGGAGCCTTGGGGTGGGAGGGTCCAGGACAGGACTGTCTCTTCAGTGTCTCTTCTCTCTGCTATGCAGAGCCCCACCCTCTTTAGGGTTGAATAAGAGATGAGCACATCCCTCTGCAGATATGAAGTCAAAGTGAAGTCACCCTCGCAGGCAGGAGGAGCTGCCAAGACAGAAGCTGGCTGGGGGTTCTGCCAGCGGAGATGTCCAGAGCAGGCCTGCTGGCGGGAGGCCAGGACACATTGCTGCCAGCTCAGGAGAGCCACCCTGCGGCCACCAGACCTCGTGTTGCTTGACATGCCCCACGGGGGCCCCAGGCCCTTGGATTTATGGGGCTGGAGTTTGCCATGGGAGGGCTCCCTTGGGTGCAGACAAGCCCTACTTTCTGGTGTCAATAAGGACCATCAAGGCTGCATACTTGAGTGTCTGGCCAGGGAACAGACTTGAGTCGGAAGAAAGGGCTGAGGGGGACTTCTTCATTGCAAATCTCCTGTGGCAGGAGAATGCTGAAGGAAGAGGGGTGGCCTGGCCCATTGTCCAACCAGCCTCACCCCTACACCTCTCAGGGACCACCCTGGCCAGGCGGTGGCTGACACTGGACAGGCTAGATGTCTGGGTATGCTCTGTGTGACCATCTCAAGGGCTGATGCTGTAGTCCTTCCACCCTCTCCAGCACCACCTTTGAGGGTTTTGAATGGACACCTGATACCATGATGGGGGCAGTGCCCTCTTCTTAGAAAAAGGTCTGGGAGGCTTCACATGTATACCTTTGTACACATGTGCATAATGCACACTTGTATACGTATGGGGGTATATGCCTGTGTTCACATGCACGGACATTCCTACTCTCCCCACTGCATGTCCACTGCCAGAGTGACATCCAGTAGAGTGCAGAGGTGAAGACTTGGCCTTGCAGGTCTGAGAACTGCAGGGAGGGGAGTGACTCAGTCCTGGGGGGGCCTGGGCATTGGCTCATTCTTGCTAACATCAGAGCAGCAGGAAGGAGCTTCCTCACCTAGCAGAGAAGAAATAGATGTGGCCTCCCTGGGGTCCCACAAGAGGAGGTCAGAGGCCAGCTGGGGTAGAATTCAAAGATGTCAGGCTGTGATCCCCAGGAAGTCCTTCTTCTCACTTCTCTGTCCTAAGGCAGCTCTGGGACATTTGCCAGAAACCGGGAGGTTTCTGTTCCCTGTCTTGGCTTCTCCTAGTCATCTCTCTTTCAGCCTCAGCTTCCCCAACTATAAGCATCCCCTTCTCAGATGGAAGAGTGAGGCTAAAAAGAGGAGTGGATGTGAGGGTGGAGCTCAGTTCCAGGCACACAGTAGCCTGTGTGCTCAATAAATCATGGCCATCATCTTGCCCATGTTTAGGCGTTAGCTCTTAGCATCCTTGCCTGACAGACCACAGGCACTGAGAGGCTCTCTGGGATCTGGGGAGGGGGTGCATTATGGTGTTGTCAGTGCTCCCCACCACTGCCCACAGACCCCCTTGGAGTATCACCAGAGCACCTTTCAACAGTACATAGGTCCCTGGTCCCCACCTCCATAAAAAAAATCCACATTAAAAAAAAAAAGTTCCCCAAGAGATTCAGACCTGAGATTCTGCTTTGAAGTGAGTCAGACCTGAGTTTGTATTTTGCCATTTATAGTCCTGTAACATTGCACAAATCACTTAACGTCTCTGAGCTCAGTTTTGTCATGTGTAAAATGGGGGCTAAAATAGTGTCCCCATCTACCCCCGTGGCTGTGAGGAGTGAGTAGGGTTTACAAGGCCCTCCCCCCAGCACAGGATAAGGTGCTCAGTGGGCAGGCTGTCAAATGTTATCCCAGCTGCATTCTTGGCTTCTGAGCAGGTGAGACCTACCGTGGGTCTGGCCCCAAAACACAGCACAGGGAAGGGAGGGTGGAGGTCAAGCCCAGCATACAGACAGATCCCAGTCAGCACAAGCTTCCCCACGTGAGGAGGAGCTGCTACTGGAGGAGGGCAGGATGCTCTGTGACCATGACCCAGGTGACTGCAGGGACTCAAGGAGGTTCAGGGAGCCAAGAAGGCCACGTGTTAGGAATGGGGGCTGAGTACAGGGACAGGAAACCCTGGGCCCAGGGGACCTTGTCTGGAAAGGGAAACAAAGACAGGAGCACTGTCCAGTCCTGGGATCACTGGAAGATCAGGCAGCAGTTCCTGGTACTACTGCCAGAGGCCTCTCAGGTCTTGCCTGGGGACCAGATGTGGCCAGAGTGAGCGTGGGAGGGGGTCTCAGTCCCTCCTGCAGGCATGAACTGCTCAGTACCTCAGTTTCCCCTCTGTAAACGGGGGTCATAATAGTACCTACCATTACATTCTGTCGCCCCTGTGGGATGTCAAGATGGAGGCCGGTCTACTATCATTCCATGGTTTGCCTTCTCCAGGCACAGCTGCAAAAAGAGCCAATGCCCACCAGCTGGCTCTGAGGGGCCCCAGGGCAGGGCTCCTCATTCACCCATCCTGATGTCAAACTTGCTATGGCCACATCACATTCACACACACCACGGTGGGGCTCATAGGGTATGGTACGGGGCCACTTTTCCCCTACTCTGTGCAGACCCACCCGCCTGCCTTGCTCCCCCATAGCTGGCATTTGCAGACATGGCCTGCCCCTCCCTGGGGCCTGACAAGGAGCAGATGTCTGAGGCTGAGCCTAGGGGTCCGGGGCAGGAGCAGTGCTGATACAGACCCCGTGGAGCTCACCTCCACCAGAGGACCTCACCCCAACTCACCCTACCCCTCAACAGCCTTATTTTTCTCCTCTAAACCCTACTCCCTTCCCTTCTCTGTTCTCTCCTTCTCTGCCCCCTCCTCACCCCATCCTCTCAAAGCAATCTCTCCTCCATGCTTTTCAGCCAGCACGGGGACCAGGTTGGCTGCATCAGTAGGGCCTCAGGTTCTTCACCTGCTCTGTGAGAACAGTAACATGGAACAGTGTTGAGAAGCTAAATCCACACGAAGCATTGACAGGACTGGCACAGTTCCTGGCTTAGCAGAAAATGGACATTTTTTTTTTCTCTCTGTTCTTCCAGGGCTCCTCCAAAGTCCAGAGAGCCGTCTGGGTGGCAGGCCCAGGGGCGTGGGCTTGGCGTGAAGTTTGCAGAAGGGCTCTGAGTTATTCCTTGTCTGTATGGCCTCAGCATGTTCCCAGGAGCATGTTGCCAGGTTGGGGTGGGGAGGGGGCAGAGAAGGAGAGAACAGAGAAGGGAAAGGAGTAGGGGGAGGAAATTCAGAGGTGGGAGAGCAGAATTCCCTCCCCCTCGGTGTCTGAGGACAAGAGTCCCCACGCAGTCAGTATGAGCTGTCATTGTTGCCATGGGTATCCACCTGCTCTGGAAGCTGGGGCTGAGAGGCCAAAGAGATCAGTGGACATGGCGAAGGTAGTACAGAAAGAGGGGATCCCTAAACGAGCTCTCTGCCTCTCTGTGCCCTGGCTCCCCACTTGCATAAGGAATAGTTCACACCCGCATGGTGACAGCAGCCGAACAGGAGCCTGGACCCTGTCACTCACCCACCCACAGGAGCAGGACACGCCACCTTCTCAAGACAAGGAGTGAGAGCCCTGGAACCCCAGAGTCCTCTTGCCGCAGGCACACTTATCTGGCCATGTAATTACACATTTGGGAGTGCTGTGTTGATTAATGCCTGTGCCCCACCTCAACTGAGTCCCCATCTCCAAGGCACTGTAGGCTGGAGGAGGCTGGAGCCTGATGGGGTCTCAGCAGTGCCCGCCTCTTGCATCACGTGGACGCCAAGGAGAAGGGCCATCCTGGCTCACAGGCAAGCCATAGAGATGCGAGGGGGCTTGAATTGGCAAGTCCAGCAAATGTGGCCTGAATGCTTTTTAGAAAAAACATCTCCCAAGGCAATTTCATAATCTGCCTTGTAATGCAGATTTAGACAAGTTTTTACGAATGCACTTTTTAAAATAGGTCTTAATGGATCCTTTGCAGTAGTTACAGTCCATTGTGTAAATGCAAACAGAAGGCTTTTTGAAAACATGTATTATTGATCAGAAAGGCAGCAGCAATTAGGAGCCAGTGTGTCATATTATTCAATACACACTTCCTATACAGGCCTGCTTGTACTCACTCATAACTTTCTGACAAATTATCCTGTCACTAGGAAGCCTTTTCTTTTCCCTTTTGCTTCTGAAAGCGAAGGAGGACCTCCCCATCAGTTATTAGCTGGAGGCAAATGAAAAATTAAGCTTATCTTTACCATAGCAAAACTTATTTATGCTTTCTCCTTTGGTTTCAAGACTAAAATAGCAAAACCTTCAGGTAAGATGGATGATGCCTCTATGAAACAGATGGGAAAAAAAATGGAAAACAAAACAAAACAAAACTGGTGACAAGATAGCAGAGTGCTACAGGAGGGCAGACTCACAAAGCAGAGGAGGTCGGAGCCTGAGGGCCCAGTAGGGAAGCTTGCTCCTTGGGAAGGATGCTGAGGCAGAGAGGACCTCAAGCAACCCAGCGAGCCACCAATGGTCCGAGGGTCCATAGGGAGTGGTGCTGCCTAGCCCCTGACGTCCCCAGGGTTACTGTTTTCCCTTCCCAGTCATGTAACCTAAAATGATTAACTGAGTGTAACATTGAGATTCGTTTTTGCTCAAAAACTTCTATGTGACTCTATACCCAATTTGCACATTTCCCCTTTATCTCCTTCTTGAAGAGTTCATTTATTTAGCAAACATTTCCTGGGCACTTACTATATTCTAGGTGCTATTTCAGTGCTGGAGACCCTACGGTGAACAAAACAAAGACCCCTGCCTTTCTCTTCTTGCAGACAATGACCAACACAGCGGGCACATGGGCAGTACATCTTAAACTGACACCAGATGGGGACAAACGTGGGACGGCACATCTGTCAGGGCTGGGTGCTCCAGGGAGTCTGCTTGGGGTGAGCTGTCGGGGACAGCACTGCTCTTCCTGGAGATGGTGCTGGAGGTGGGAAGGGGCCTTGGAGTGAGGCCACACTGTCCCAGCAGAAATAAGACGCCTTCTTTGGGTCTTCTTAGGAGAGTGCCTCCTCAGAAACCTCACCCTTGCCTTCTGGAAGCTGCAGCTCTCATCTCTGAGAGGGTTGCACCCTGTGGAATCTGTGAGCACATACTCTGGCCTGGGCCATTTCTTGGAGCCTGAACAACTTGCTGTGCGGTTGGAACGCTGACAAATAGGAAGTCCATTGACTTAATGCTCTGTAATGGCTTCCACCATTCTAGGGCATTGCAGGCGTCTGTGCCCAGGATGGCGTGGGTTGCCATTCCAGGCATGGTGTGCAGCTTCTAGGTCCATCTCAGGCCTGGGTGTGGGTGCTGAGGCAGTATGCTGTGAGCTGGAAGGGCTGAGGAAAGGGGGGCTGGCAAGCTGCCTATGGTGTGTGCAGAGCTTCGGAGTGTAGCCTGCGTGCCACCCCCAGCCCCTGGTCTGCAGACGGGCCCAGGAGCATGGCACCAACTAGCCCCCAGCCCAAAGCTGCAAGTTCCCGCAGACCTCACCTGGCTATTTCAGAAGCCCCAGGCTGGTCTCAGGTGGATCACTGCTTCTACTTCAGCACCTCCTGAGGTTGCTCCCTGAGCCTAGGCCTGCCCAGAGTTCCCACTGTTGCTGTAGACCCCTCACACAGGCCAGATGGGGTCTTCTCTCTGTTTGCTGAGATGTTGGCCAGCCCGGCCTTCTTCCCCTGAAACAGTGCTGTCTGATGGGACATTCTGTGATGGTGGAAACACTCTCCTCTCTACTGTCCAAGTGTGGTCACTGGGCACTTGAAATTTGGCTAGTGGGACTGAGGGACTGAATTTTTAATTTCACCGAATCATATGAAATTAAATAGGCACATGTGACCAGTATACTAACTGGGCAGTGAAGCTTTAAGAAATAGCTCCCTAGCCCCTCCCTAGACACCCCTGCTGGAGTGAGGGCAGAGAAAGCACAGCCGGCTGAGTTGCTCAGTGCAAGGCCATGTGGGTGCCCAGTGTGGCCCCAGTGGGCTCTCTGAGCTGGCAGATTTCTGTTTTCTGACTTCCCGGTGGTTTGAAGAGGCCACAGCCCCATGGAGAGGGCCAGCACTACTGGGGCACATCCTGGGGCACCCCTTGTCTTGGGGAGCTTCTGTTTCCTGGTCAGGCCCAGCAGCAGGCCTGACCACACCTCGTGAAACCCAGAGTGAGCACATTGCCACTGCTGCCATGCCCAGCCCTCAGGGGCCTCTTCCAAGAGGGGCTGATGAGCTCGTGCATATTAAAAAGCAGTGATGAAAGGCTATCAGGGGACTCTGTGCAGTAGCCCCATACCCGAGGGCCTGCTTGCTGCCACCGGGAGCTCAGCATCTGGCCCCTCTCCCGGGCCCTCATGCCTCTGCTAGTGAGCTCCTCCCACCCTCACCACCGTCTCAGACTCCCTGCGTGTTCCCTGGCCACCGGCCTCCACTGGCTGTTCCTTCTGCCTGGAACACTCTTCTTGCCTCCTCCTGGTCCCTTCTATTGTTCAGGTCTCATTTGTCACTCAGAAGTCTTGGCTCCAAGGCACCCTTCTTCCCAACCCATGGCTCTGAAGGGGACCCCATGAGCCTCCTGGTCTAACTGCTGGATTTATCTCTGGACATTTGGCTGGGGACCCAGTGAGGATTCAAGCCCTGCTGTGAGAAACAGTCCTCCAGGTGCGGGGAATAGCCTGGGCAAAGGCAAGGGGGTGCGCTTCAGCAGGCAGGCGGGGGAGCGTGGCCATGGGCTGAGACCGCATCAGTCCTGCTGCCCCCCACCAATGCACCCCAATGCCCCTTCTTCCTCTGGGCTTCCTTTCTTGGTGTGAATAGAAGCCATTTGTAAAAATCAGTTGAAGGAGTTACATGACCATGGACTTGAGCTGCAAAACAACTTGCAGCAGGGAGAGAACAAGGAGCCCCAAATAAATCATTTGGGGCCTGACATTTGGAGCGTTTGAGTTTGAGACCAAACACAGATGCCCTTTAGATAAATACATTTTTGAGAAGTGTTCCGTAGGAGAAGTTTATGACTTTAATAGGTTTTTAGTGTCAGACAAGTATCAGGAAGTGTTTTGTTGAGAGACTTTCTCTTAAAAAACTCAGAAATCCTCTTTTTCCTCTGGCCCTTTAAACATAAGGATACAAGGATCCTCAGCCAGGGGAGCATTCTCCTTTTCCAGGTTCCCTGGGGATTTGCTCTGGGCTGGGATTGCTCAACTGAGGAATGTTCAAGAAGGTTCTGAAGACCTCAGTATTCCAGGCCAGTGGGGCTGGAAGATGGAAGGGGTCTCTTGGGAAACTGATTTAGGAAAGTGTCCTCCTCATTCAGAGCAGCTCCCCTTCCCCTCCTCAGTCCCCCACCCCACCCTGGAGGAGCCTGGATAACTGGTCCTCAGGAAGGAGAAGGGCTTCGTGTGGAGGATGTGGGTCCTCCTGAGGCTTCCAGAGGTTGGCAATTTTCTGTGGATTGGAAACCTTACGAAGTTCCCCATGCTGAGTCCAGGAGTACGAAAGCGCTGAGCTCACCTTGGGCCCCATGCCAGAGAGGAGGAAGGAGAAGCAGGTCAGATGCAGTCATGTCTGTAAGCTTCTCCCTTCTGGCTCAGGGACAGGCCCCCACCTGCCCATCCTGGGCTCTGCCCCAGGACCTCCAGGACCCCTGGGTCCTGGAGCTGCCCTATGCCCAGCTCTGGCCTGGACACCAAGTGGCCACAAATGGGGCTGGTGCTGCTACCCCTGCGTGTACTTCCCTGCCCCCCAGGACAGGGGGCTGCCTTGTGAGGACCTAGGTGCCCTCTCGGAGTTGTAGCCCAGCCTTGAATGAGGCCAGCACCAAAGAACTTGACCCCAGCACCTGTGCTGTGGCTTCAGGCTATGGTGGGGGGTGGGGTGCCTCGGCCTCAGGCTTGTCTTCCCGTCAGAGCGGCTGGGCTGGGGGCACACAGAGCATAGGCAGGAGCGGGAGGGGCCCACCAGGCTCTCAGCGGTGCAGGCTCCGTGGGTACCGGCACGCCGCGTCCCGGCGTAGCTGTGTGATGAGCCCTGAGGGTGGTGGCGAACCAGGGAGAAGGGACAGTTGTGTCTGTGAGGTCCTCCGGGGGCAGAGAAATGTTCTCATCAGTCAATACACCAAGACTCCACACTAATTGCCCAGGTGACTTTTGTGGACATGTGGAACCACGTTTTCAATAGTCCCAGCTGCTATAATGGAGAAACCTGGCCTCAATTTTTCCATTTCTGCAGATATTTGGCCCTCCCATCCTGCCCTTCCATCTTCCTCCTCCCAGCCCTGGCCCTCAGGGGCCTGTCTCAGACCCTCACCCTGCCTTGGACCCCACTTGTGAGAATCTCGCCATCTTCCTGGAGGGGAGTTTGTATGGGAATGGGGTCATGTGATCAGCATTCCCTGTGGCTTTATCCCGGCTATTTTGGGCAGTGAGTAGACAGGGAGGTGGGTGTCGAGAGGCTTGGACCGGGGTGCCTCCCCCAACCCCAAGGTTTACTTTCCCCCACCAGGGCCCTGAACTCAGCTCCCCAGCCCCTGGACCTTGCCCAAGTCCATCTCAAAGGTAGATGAGAACAGTTTCGACAAAGTACCCACAATCTTCTAAAGCTTCACTCCTATCTCATAATTTATTTCCT
This sequence comes from Spilogale gracilis, assembly GCA_004023965.1. Taxonomy (NCBI): domain Eukaryota; kingdom Metazoa; phylum Chordata; class Mammalia; order Carnivora; family Mephitidae; genus Spilogale; species Spilogale gracilis. Next base: position 114,584 of record PITA01000895.1, read on the forward strand.
TGAAAGATGCAGGCACTTGGATGCAGCTGATTCTTACCATTTACAACCTTTTTTGTTTTTCCACAGTCACGTCTTGGAACAGCAACTGCTCACAGACTGAAAGCAGCCCATAAACTACAATCTCTGAGGGCTCTTGTGACCTTGCCTGCACGCGGCAGAAGGCAATGGCCTCTGTTTTATTTTGCAGGCTGACACGTAGGCTGGGATCAGGGGTGTTGGCTCATTACCTATTTACATCTGTAACTTATCAGCATTCTCTGAATCCTCAAGGTTGAGGGTCTGACTGACACCTATCTGACCTCTAGAGGAAAGGTTGAGTGAGATGCTCTGGGAGGCAGATCTCTGGGGCCTGAATCGTCTGTCCCAGAGCAAGAAGCATGTCCCGAGGGTCCTGAGTAACAATGGCTTGCAGCTACTGAGGACCTACCTGAAGGTAGTCCTGACCAGAAAGTGCTATCTCTCTCAGGGCACAGCACCTGCCCTGGTGGTAGCAGCAACCCATTTTACAGATCAGGTGACTGAGGCGCGAGCCCAGGAGTTCTTTCTCTGGAGCCCTCCCTCCATGTGGCTCCTGGTTCCCAAACTCTAGTGGAGCGCTGGCCAAACACAACGTGGCCTGCCCCCCAGGTTCTCAGTCTGGATATAGACCGGAGCGAGAGACTGTACTCAGCACCAGTTCCCAGGGGCAGTGGATGCTGCTGGTTGCAGGCCCACAATCTGGGATCTGCTGCTGCTGAGCAAGTGGGATGGCAGAGAGGAGGATGAGAGTCCCAAGGTGGAAGACACCCACCCACCCAACCACTGCACCCTCTGGCCAGTGCAGTCCATCCGTGGTGGACCTCTCCCCCTCCCCAGCATCACCTCCTTGGTTTCCAGCTTCTACTTACCCCTGACTTATGTCCATGGTCCTGGTTTTGCTGGGAACCAATCCAAAACATGCCTGAGGTGCTCCTGCATTTGCAGATAGCTCTGTCTCCTCCTAACACCTGTTTCTTCAGCTAGGCCCCTTATACCACGTTCAGACCCCTTGGAGTCCACTTGGAAGGGTCAGTATCTAGCACCTTCACTGTGCAGGCAAGCAGGGTGGTCATTTCCTTGATTGCACTGGATTCAACTTGTGATCTGAGATCTGACCCTTGTACGGTATCAGGCTTCAGGGAATCTGCAGTAAATGCGCTTTTCTCATCTGTAGAGCAAGATGGCTATTGCCATCATCCTGATGATCTTGTGCTCAGCTCCAGGAGAACTGGCCTTTGCCAAGCTGTGGTCACTTGGTGCAGGCTGACTCGAGACCTCTGTATGGCCCAAGGGGGCCTGGGGAAGCCGAGGGCTGAGAGGAGGACAAGGGAGGCTGTGCTCTTAGTTGGGGACACCTCGGTCCCTCCAGGACAACATATGCAGGGGTGGCAGCAGCAATGACCCTGGCTGGTTGGTGCATCGTTATTTCCAAAGACTAAGGCTTTGGAGCAAAGGAATTTTCATTCTTTAATGAAAACCTTGCAGTGAGGGGAAAAACCCCACTGCATGACTGATACTCAACAAGATATGCTCTGCTCCAAAATGTCTCCTAGTCAATGAAGAAGAGATAACAGTCAGTGGAATAAAAATTAATCTGGCCACTATAGGAATTAATATAAAAACATCAGATGCTGGACTTATAAGAGATGCCACCTCCACCTAACCCTCCTTGGGTTAAATACCCTGGGGACGATGATTTACGTTCTGTGCTGTAGGGCTCTGTGACATAATCGATAGGGATGAGAAATGGGGCCACTCAGCAGTGCCTGACTTGGGGCTAGGGAAGGGAGTCCAGGGGAGCCCATGGCTGCCTCAGAGGCTGCTGGGAGCTGGGGGCACATCTAAGCCCACTCACCCTCACCCTTCCTCTGCTTCTCCACTGAGCTCTAGGCCCAGAAGCTGAAAGGCTTCAGGAGGCCTGGGTTATGACACCCTCACTAGGCCTCACCCCACCCCTACCCCTCCTGGCTACAGGAGGTGCCCAGGGGAGGAGAAAGCAGGAGAGGCTGGGCCAGGCACTGGCTGAGACCAGAGCAGTGGGACCCGCCCCCCACTACTCGTTAGCCAATCACACATACTCATCTTTGCTTTGTGAGAATTACTGCTCCAAACCCTTGCTTTCGTTGATACTGACTTAAGCAACCATTCATTCCCCCTATCCCTAACATGGAGCCCGCTCTTCCCTTCCAGGAGATATAAGTCCAGGCCCCTCAGCCAGTCCTTGGGGTGCTTCTCTGCGGGGAAGCTTCTAGCTGGGGCTCACTGCCGCTGCTGGTCTGGCTCGCTGCCTTCTGCGCCAGGTGAATGGTGAGGTACAAGTGCTCCCTCGTGGCGAGGGCCACAGCGCCCACTTCTGCCACCGTGTGTGCATGCGGCGCCCGGGCAGGTGGGAGAGCCGTGTCAGGGCCAGCCGGGCTCCAGCCTCCCGTGAAGCTGTCTGCCCTCCGGCTGGCTCTCTCCGCTCCAGCCTTCTCAGACCTGCTCCCGAGGGGCAGAGGAACACATCGTCATCTGTCTCTTGATACCAAGGCCCTGGAGGAGACCAAAGCAAGGAGGACAGACTCTAGCCCCTCCCTGCCATTTCCCTACTTCCCCTGTCTACTCTGTCAGGCCTGGACTTGCAGCAGGTGCCTGGGCTCAGCTCCCCACTATGGCGGCCCCTCCCCACGTCCTGCCCCACCCTCTGCTCTCGCGTACAGCCAGGGCCCTGCAGGTGTGCCCTCTGTATCTGCCGGACTCTTCCCCAGGGAAGAGTCCTGCAGGGCTAGTAGTAAGGAATCTTATGGAAGAAGGCCTGGTTTCCTATTTTTTTTTAAGATTTATTTATTAATTTGAGGAAGAGAGAGTGAGAATGTGAATGGGAAGAGGGGTAGAGGGAGAGAATCTTCAAGCAGACTCCCCACTGAGTGTGGGGCCTGACTTGAGGCTCCATCTCATGACCCATGAGATCATGACCTGAGCCTAAACCAAGACTCAGACGCTGAACCCACTGAACCACCCAGGTGCCCCTGGTTTCCTGTTCTTCGTGACACAAGAATCTGGTCCTTCCCAGGGAGGCCTAACAATGCCTTCTTCGTGTGCACCACATTGAGCAACCCAGGAGAGAGCCAGTGTGTCCCCCATACTGCTGCCCACACTCACACTGGGCTGACCCCAGGCAGGCCCCCATGCCTGTCACCTAAAGCTAGGTACAAGTGACTTTGAACAATCTCAAGGAGAAAAAGGCCTGGAGGGACTATGCAATCTAAGCCTCATGGGACAGATGGAGAAACTGAAGCCCTGGACAGAGTGGCCCAGGCCACAGAACAAAGCAGGCTTCCCAGCCTCCAGGAGAGTGCCCTCTGCCCTTTGCCTGTTGGGCTGCAGGGTTGCCCAGGAGGCTGGTCTGGGCTACCATAATGTCAGACTGAGTCATACTAAGGAGGTAAACGTAAACCCAAATTTTATTTTTGGCATTGTGATATAGGTTGAGATGTGTTTCCCTAAATCCGTATGCTGAATTCCTAATCCCCAGCACCTCAGAGTGTGACTTTATTTGGAGATAGGATCCTTATAGAGGTAATCAAGTTAAAATAAGGTCATCAGGGAAGGCCCTAAACAAATATGAGTGGTGTCCTTACAAAAACGGGGAAATTTAGACACTGAGACACTCCCAGGGGGGATGATGCGAGGAGACACAGCTGAGGAGAGAGGCCTGGAATGGATTCTTTCCTCCTGGCCCTCAGAAGGAGTCAGCCCTGACTTCATACTTCCGGCCTCCGGACCTGTGAGAGAGCACGTCCGTTTGTTCCACCCGGTCCGGGGGACTTACTGCATTGTGGCAGCCCCAGGAACCTGCTACCGATGATCCGGAAGTTCATGATAATGAACTTAGACACTGTTTTATTTCTTCTATATTTTGGTAGGGAGGTTGGTGTTTCAGATATTTTTTGTGCTTCTAATTTTTTTAGTCTGTTTTGATGGATTTGCAGATCAGAGTGCATTTAGTAACCCCCTCCGTGGGTTTAGAAGGAGATGCTGACAGGGAAGGCAGCCTGGTGCATTCTAGGGGCGGTGGCCCCTGAGGGGGGGGCTTCCAGGGTTGCTGGGGAACGGGCATCAGAGAGTTGCCAGATGTGTTGGCTGCTAGGCACGGAGTGGATGAGGGAGCCACAGCCCACGTCTCCCACCGTCTCAGTGACATTTCCTGCCCCCCCATGTCCCCACTGGCTGTGACATTGATCAGGAGCCACGTGGGAACCCAAGTTGGGCACTGCCATCCAGCCCAAGAGGTGGAGGGAATGGGCTACCGAGCGCTTGCTTGTCCTCTCACGTAATAGCAGGTCAGTGTTGATTGAACAAAAGGAACTTCACGGGCATCGCAGGTATAGGCGTCCTTGTACAACATGTATTTTAAATAAAATCACAGACCTTCTCTCCGCAAAGCTTGTTCCAGAGAATGTCAGAGTGTGTTTAAAGCCCCCCTGACCCACTCAGCCTAGTGACGGTTTTTGTTCCTAGAGCAGCCCCATTCCTGCTACTTTAGTAGAGCTAAAATAAGCCATTTCTCTTTAGGCCGGAATTCAGCTTGCTGCGGGTTCACAGAGACCTCACAACCTTTGGGAAAATGACCAAACATAGAATGCAGAAGGCTAATGCCTAGCATTTTACTACCATGGAAACATGTTGCCCTTGAATAGAAAACCCCAGTCAGAGCTCCCAGGCCGGAGGCCCTGCATGGCTCCCTGGGCATGGTGGATGGGGTTGAATGTGGCTCTCTGTCCTGCCCACAGACCCAGACTGTCTGGAGTCCCCCCAGGACGAGGAGCCCTACACTCTCCCAGCGTCTTCTGTCAGCCGCCTGCAGAGCCCGTGCTACATCCCTGGGACAGAAACCCCTGGAAGTCCACAGGATCACCTGGGCCACTGTGCTCAGATCCACCACTGAACAACAAACCCTTCCCAAACCGTGGCTTAAAACAACACCATCCTTCCTTTTGCTCGTGAGTCTGCCATCTGGGCAGCCCTCAGACCAGGTAGCTTGTCTCTGCTCCACTCAGCTGAGCTGGGGTGGCTTGCAGGCAGGGCTGGAAGCAGCTGAGAGCTCCCTCATGGGCCTGTGACTGGTGTTGGTTGTCATCCCAGAGCTTCAATGTTTGCTGGAGCTGTTGGCCAGGACATGGACGCTTGGCCCCGTCGGGTCTGGGCTTCTGTACAAAGTGGCAGTCAAAGTCATAAGGTGGCCTAGCCTCAAAAGTCACCATGCATCCCTCTGCCATATTCTTTTCATCACAAAGGTCATAATGGCCTGCCCAGTTTCAAGGAGAGTGGAAATAGAATCCTCTTAGTGGGGGTGGCAAGATATTCTGGAAGAGCATGTAGGGCAGAAATATTGCTGTGATTATTTTTGGAAAATGTGGCCTTGCCATAACATGGGCCAGAGGTCACACCTGGGACTCTGGATCAAGAGGGGCAGGTCCCAAATACAATTCACCGCCAGGAGTTAGAGACACAGTCCAAAACTGCCTCCTCACCGCCACCAAAGTGAGGCTGAGCCAACACTCCTTGGGGCATGCCAGTGCTCCCCCCTGGTCCTGTGGGTCTGTCAGTTCAGAGAGACCAGCCTGGAGCCTCTCTCAAGGCTCCTTGGCTCCGACCGTCTGTGATGCCAGGACTCTCCAGTCTGAAATGAGTCATCAGTGGAATCTCCTTCAGCAAATGACCCACTCAGGAGGAGGATTTGTCATGCCTGGGGCATTTTATAAATCTTGTTGCTCTGCCTGGCAAGCTGGGATTCCATTAGAACGGCACAGCCTGCATGAGGTGATGCTCCCAGGGCAGACACTCTGATGAAAGGCAGGCGGAGAGAGACATGGGCCCTCTCCCCTGGCTGCCTCCTCTCCAGGAGGGGCCACCAGAGCCCCCTTGCCCTGGCTGTTGGGGCAGGAGACCCTGGGGGCTCAGCTCCTCCCAGCCAGGATATCTGACTTGAGGGGGGGGGTGGATCTGCATCCTCAGCAAACTTACCCTTCTCTACCTGTGACACTCATGCAGGGGACAATGCAAGTGATTCCTATCCTGAGCTGGGCTCCTCTGGGAGGCACCACGAGGGAAGACGCAATGAGAGTGCAAGGACAGCAGCTGGCCCCCAAGGACCCAAGACCACATCCTGCCCTGCTGCTGCCTGCTGCGGGACAATGTTCACAGGCCCACTTGAGGCCTCCCTCCTTACCTGTCACATGGGCGACACCCACTTTGGACCAATGTGTCAGAAGCCAGCTCTTATGGATGGTTGCCCCCTCACCCCAGCTCACCCCACTTTCCTGGCCTCACCTTCCTCCTCCTCCTCACTCCACTTGGGTCCCTCTGGCCTGCTCTTCTCCTCCCTGAACAGAGCAAAGTTGTTTGTGCACAGGGCCTTTGCACTGGCTGTTGGCTCTATCCAGGAGGCACTGCTCTCTTATGTCCTGGCCCTTCCCTTGCTTGTCCAGGTGTCTGCTCAGAGGTTGTCTCTCGGCAAGCCTCTCCTGGCCATTCTATGTAAGGCAGTGCTCCGACACTGCCACTGGCCTGCTTTGCCTTCCTTAGAACCCTATTATATGTCACTAGTGTATTTGTTGGTATGCTTATTTGCATGTGTGTGGTTTTGTGTTATAAAGTACAGCTTCTGAGGGCAAGGAGTTTGCTCTTTGTGTCCTTAGTGCCTAGAACAACGCTTGGAGCATAGTAGGTGCTCAACGAATATTGGTTGGTTAAGCAAATGCATGCAATGGTGAAGCACCCACATTGGGACATCTGACTCACCGTGGTTTTCCTGACATGAGCTGTGCTCATGTCCACAGTGTGGCTGTGCCACAGTTTACTGGACTGTCCCCCTCCTGCAGGACATGTAGTGCTTTTATTCTTTTGTTACTATAAGCAGGGTTTCATTGCACATCTTTGCACACCTATCTTTGCATTCATGTGTGGAGGTGGTGAAAAATAAATATTCCAGCCTCTGAACTTTCTGGGTCAACGAGTGTGTGCACTTAAAGCTTTGGGGATAGTGCCAAACTGTATGTTGTTGTTGTTTTTTTTAAACAAATCATGGTTTTAAAAATATTTGAAAACGCCTATTTTAAAAGAATGAGATTGGTACCCCTCCATTACAGAGCCCTTGACATGATGAGATCAAGCTCTGGGCCCGAGTCTCGTTTCACTGGACCAAGAGAGGGTGTGGGACCGTGATCCCCCAGCTGCTGTGGCCGAGGTAATCAGGATGGCCCCAGCCTGTTCTACTAGCACAGGATCAATCTTCAGTGCCCGTCACCAGATCGCTCAGTAACACTGGGAAAGTACCGGCACTGGTGTGGGTGTTCGTCCCTCGTGCTGCAGCGTTGTAAAGAGCTCCCTGAGGCTCACCAGCACCTGCCCAACATGTACTTGCTCGGCTCTGTGATGATGCCATTGGAGGTGGTAGGGATACAGCCCATAACAACACAAAAAACCGCTGCCTGCAGTGAGCCTGCTTTCTACCTGGGGAGACAGACCATGAACAGAATACGCGAGCACGTTGCATGGTGTGTTAGATAACAAATGCTGTATGAGAAAAACAGCAAGAACAGCACAGTAGCCAGTTTCAGAAGCGCCTTCGGGTATTCACAACCTCTGGGGTTCACGTACTTGTGCTATCCTCTCCCTTTGGGGGTGGGCTGGACCTAGGACTTGCTTTGAATGAATAGAAAAGGGAGAATGATGGAAGTCATTTTCAAGATGAAGCTGCAAATGAAGGGGAGTCTGTCTTACTGGCACTCCCTCTCTCTCCCTCACTCACTTTGATGTTTGAGCAGTGCTATGGTGGGTCCCTGGGTAAGGGATGGAGGGCAGCCTGAGAGAAGCCAATTCCTGCCCCCAGCCTCAGGAGGGAGCCTGCTGATCCAACCTGAGGTGACCACAGCCTGGCCAAAACCTTGACTGAAGCCTGTGAGAGACCCTGGACCCGAGGGACAGCTAAGCCACACCCAGATTCCTGAACCACAGATACTGTGAGATAATAAACGTATAAATGTTTTCTTAAACCACCAAGGTTTTAGGCTTTTTTGTTCCTCAGCAATAGCTAACTAACACAGAGAGGAATAGAGAGTGTTAGGGCAGGGGATGTAGGGAAGGAGTCACTTGAGATAATACTTAAAGAAGAGCGAGCCATGGTACCCCAGGAGCAGAGCTAGGTTTGGGGACAAGTGTTTGTGTGACCTCAGGAGACAGGTTTGTAGGAATAGAGCCAGAGGGGCAAGAGGCAGGGGCAGGGCAGAAAGGAACTGAGGGTGTTGTGCTAGTGTTCCGGTTTCTGCTCTATCTGGAAAAGGGAGCCTTTCAGACTTTATGGCCGGCGGATATGAGGAAAGAGAGCTGTTTTGCATCAGAAGGAAGGTGGAGGCAGGCAGGCCTGGGGGAGGCCTGCAGGTTGGGGTTTGAGCCCTAAATATCTGTGTGAGCTTGAGATGGAGGTTTGAGGAAGTGGTTGGGTGGGGCAGCACGTAGAGACTTTTCCAGCCTTGAGACAGGAGACAGGAGGGAGTGGAGGAGAGGACCAGGCATGGCAGGCCGGGGTAGGGAGCCTGGAATGCCGGTGAAGACAGAGTGGAGGATTGGGGCAGAGGTGCTCAGTCACCCTGACATCTGTAAGGGGAGGCCAAGCACTGACTTGGGTTTTGCAATTCGAGGGTCACCGGCAGCAAGTCTTTGCAGACTTTTGGGGCTTCCGAAGTCTTTGCAGAGGGTTTGAGAGAGTGTTTAAGGGGTAAGCCAGCATATGACACAATCTGAACCAGTTTTACTGCCAAGGGAACAAAAGAAATAGGGCAGCAGCTGAAGGACAAAGTGAGTTCAGCAGAGGGGTGTCTTAAAGATGGGGAAAGAGCAGTATATAAACCCAATGGGGAAGGTTTGGCTAGAGAGGGAAACACCAGGACACAGGAGGGAGGGAGACTGGCTACAAGTTGTCCCCAGAGAGGAGCTGGAAATGTCCCTAGGAGCTGGTTGGGAAATCAGAGCGTTGGCTCCTCAGGAAGTTCCGGAGGAGGCAGGTGGCCCCGCAGCACGCATGGGTCCCCTGATATCCCGCCATCCTGGCTGGTGGACAAGTCACCCTGGGGGTGACCGAGAGAGCTGGGGCCGAACTGGGAGACTGCCCTTGGAATTTCCTGACCTGGACGAGGTTCAGCCTTTAATCTCATGTTGCATCTACAACCTTGTTTCATGTGGTTTTTGAGAAACTGAAAGAAATAAAGGTTGATAAGCTTTACAGAGGGGGAATAGAAGCCAACCCTAGACATGCTCGGCTGCCCTCAGAGGCACTGGGGGCAGGACCCAAGACTTAGGAGGCACAGCAGCTGGTCACTGCCGAGGGAGCAGCAGGCAGCCAGATGTGCTGGCTATGAGATCAGGCTCAGGACCAGGCTCCTGCCATGGTTTTCAGGCAAGTGACTGCCTTCCCAAGCTCATTTTCTTCATCTGGGAAAATGGAGTGAGTAAATGAACAATCTCACAGGTTGTACGAGGAGTGTGAGAGGGAGTCCTGCATGGGGCAGCGACTGTGCAGAAGAGGGATGAGTCTTCCACTAGGAGAGGAACCAAGATGGTGCCAACAGGCCATGAGGTGCCCTGAACAGTCAAAGTACTGTTCTGCTGGGGCGGGGTGCGGGGCCGGGGGGGGGGGCAGCTAGAATCATTCTGAGAGAAAATATTAACTTACTACTGAATTGAGGGGAAAAAAAAATCCCTGTTTGAAACAGCATCTGGTTCCCTTCCTCTTCATCTGGGCCCCAGAGGATTTGTTGCCTCTCAATGGCCAAGAACGCAGGTAGTGAGAGCAGAAACAGAGGGCTGGATGTCAGGGCAAATTGAATTTTCCGTTTTTTCTGGCCTCTTGGGAGAGATATTATTTCCTCCATTGGTGCAAATGTGTTCAAAGTGCACTTCCCACAAACTCAGAAATAACAAACTGCCTTTCCCCAGTGCCTGGGCCCATGGCTGGGGCTCTCCTGCAAAGGTGGCCTGTGACTGGCCACAGAGCCGGCACCCAGCACTGGTGGAGAGCCCCGGTGCTGTGAGTGGGCATGCATGGAGGAGAGCAATGCGGGGAAGCCTCTGGTCTGCTCCCCTCACTCTCCTGCTGCAGAACAGGGCCCAGAGAAGACATTAAGTTCGCCAGGGCACGCAGGAAGTCCTGGGCACCCAGCCCGCTGCTCCTCCTCCACCATCCTCCTCGGCCCAGGCTTATTTCTGGGAAGCAGTGAAAGGAGTTTTCAGCCAGGAGTCTGGGCTTCAGCCAGTGGTTGGTATTTGTTCAAAGAGATGAAGAAGGTGAAGCTGTTATCAGGAGAGACTATCTGAGTTCACTGCGGGGTCTCAGGAACTAGATAGCATCAGCCTGGCCTGGCCAGCGGATGTGAAGGGAGGTTGTGGCTGTCACACACCGGAGCCGCCTAATTCCAGGCCGGCCTGCCCCCGAGCTCCCGGGAGCCCGGAAGATGGAAAACAGGTTCCAGCCCAGAAGGAAAGGAGCAGAGGTGCCCTTGCTCCCGAGGGCTTGTGCCAGCTGCCTCGCCGCTTCTGGCTCTGGCCGCCGGCCTGGAGCTGGCCGCAATGGCAGTTTCTGGCAGAGGGTTGGCTAAATTGAGAAGATGGATTCGGGGACTTTGGATGCCCTGGAACCTGGTCTGCATGAGGCTCAGCTTTGCTGAATTCCTGAGAGAAGGGAGCTCCCAGCCAGCCCGTGTAGCTAGATGCTCCCCTCCTGGTTCATAATAGTTGGGCTTCTCTCTAGGTGGACCCCAAGAGCTGGAGAGGGACAGAAACATCACAAAGTTCTCATCACCAAGGAAATGCTGAATGCCACCACCTGCCCCTGATTCACTAAAACATGGTCACATGGATTTTTCTTTAATAGGAAAAAAATAGTGGCAGGCTCCGTGGAGGTCATTCCTGACCTCCACTCCCTTATGATCTGCACTATTAAGGCAGAAAGGCTAACTGTATTCCCAGCCTGTCTTGAACTAAGTGTGGTCAAATGACACAGTTCTGGTAAATGAGACATAATTGGCAGTCAGCTGGGGGATTCTGGGAAGGCTTGTTTTCTTGATAAAAGAGCCACATACAGTTGGTGCTTCTAGTTTTCTCTCCATTTCCCTCCCTCCTACCTTGAAGGTGGGTGTGATGCCAGGAGTTGGGGCAGCCATATTGCAACACTGAGGCAGAACACAGGAGAGAGAGGCTAAGCACTTGCTGAGACAGGACCAAACATGGCTGAGGTGCTGAACATAGGCCAGCATCTGTCTCCTTACAGCCTTCTTGTAAACTGAGGCAAAACAAAACCTTATTTGTTTAAGCCACTGTGTTTGGAATTTTTGCAGTAGAAAGCATTCCTAGCTAATGCACACCACGATGGCAAACTATCAGCGAGCATCTCACGAAACACTGAAACCCTAGCTGAATTTCCATTACATTTTGAGACAAGGGTGTGCCCACTGTAACTGCTAGGAATGATAATAATGCAAATAACGTTTTTTTCAAGTGTTGACTACACGCCAACTACTCTCCTAAGCCCTTGGCATATTTACTCATTTGATCTTCCTGCAACCCCATGGGAGATATTTTATAGGTATCAATACTAAGGCATGGAGTGGTTGAGAGAACTTGTCCAAGTTGTCAAGCAGGAACCCAGGATGTGAATTCAGAAAGTGTGGCTCCAGGTGCTCATATCACAGCACAATCCAGATCTGAGGCCTCTCATCCCAAACCTCCTGGCCACCGCATTCCCTCCTGCCATGCACCACTCCGGGAAGGCCACTTACCTTCTGAAGGAGGGTGAGGAGCCAAGATCAGAGCTGGAGAGTGGATACCGGGAATGTTCGGTAGCCTGGGAGAGCCTATGGGGCCCCTCCTCAGCTCCCGGGCACATGTGAGCAAACACTGCCAAACTTTTCTCTTTCTTCTTCTCTTCCTCTGTTTCCAAAGCTGTTTGACTCCACTTCTGATGAACATCTTTATCGTTATTTTTGAAGCTTCTTTACTATTCAGCAATACCGGCCAGTCTTCTAGCTGGGAGCTGGCTCTCCTCTTCCCCTGTTATCTCTTAATGCTTTCTTTAAAAAAATTACAAAATAAATACAGGGCTGCTATAAAAATCTTCAAATTGTTCAGAAGTGTACAAAATAAAAACTATAATTTTCTGCTTTCTCATTTTCACCTCCACATCCCTTTCCCCAGAACTCAGAGGGATAACACTGCCTGGGTGATTGGAGTGTGTCCTTTCAGAGTTTTCCCCACACAAAACACACTCAATATGTAAGATGCACACATCTTATTTTAAACAGAAAAAATTCAGACTACACGTGGCAGTCTATAAGTTGCTTCTTATCCAACAATAATTCGTGGACTTAACTTTGGCTTATTGTTTCCAACATATAATACCTTCTTTAGGAAGGAGGTATTATGATTTCATCAGCTAACGTGTGTCACTGGGCACTGTGGTTGTTTCCACTGTGTTGCTTTTATGTACTTGTGTGCTAGTTTGGGTTGAAGAGATTCCCATATGTGACTTGGCTATATCAAGTCCGTTTGCTGATCTGCATTTGACAGGTGTGACCAAATGTCATTCCTAAACTCCTGCACCAGTTACTGTCCCCTTGACTGAGAACAAGAGTGCTCTTTCCCTGTGCCTTCACTAATTCTGGATAATTTTAATCTTTACAAATTTTGCAAACACCAGTAGCAACATTCAGTGCCCAAATCTTCGTTTCTAAATACTGTCTCTGCTAAAAGGAACCAGGAATCACAGCTCCTTGGAGAAACGACTGATTCTAGGGCTGTCACAGGGGGGAAAAATGAGCTAAGAACAGTGCCATGTGACAGAAAGTAAGGAAGTTTCAAAGAATGATGGGGACATGTCAAAGGAACATAAGCTAACTTGAAGGGGCTCTCATTGACTCAGTAGGGACATTTTGAGCATCAAAATATATCACAGCAGTGAATTATAGTGATTGAGACAAAAACTTCATGAGCCTATAATGATATTAAATAAATAAAAAAAGAAAAGTTTGTACTTGTAGAATTTTAGTTAAATGTAGACAGGATTTAGAAAAAGCATCATTTGGCAACAATTATGATAATAATTGATCAAATAAGAACCATCAGCAGATGCTAAATTTCTGGGTGAAAGTTTGAACAGAAATCAAAGACTTAAAGTATCTTCCCACAAAAATGCTTCTGTATTACAGAAGGAATAGAAGCGCCTTTACAATTGAGAACCCTAGTGAATATCAGCTTAACCAAATAATCAAAGTTAATATCACCAGTGATGGAAACAACTCCCATGTCCATCTTGGGTGTGACCCACTGAGAGGGCGTCACAGCACTTCTGTGGTGTCCTGCTGAAAGTGCATGACCTAAATCTAATCCTAAGGAAACATCACAAACCCCAATTTGAAGCTTGTTCACCATCAAGGGATAGTCTCCTTCATTAATGTCAATGTTACACAAGCAAAGAAAGTGAGAGGCCTGTTCCAGATTACAGAGCTCTACTGGGCCATGACAATTAGATGTAACACATGATCCTATACTGGAATAAAATATTAAGGACAATATCAGGACAGCTGACAAAATTAAAGTATGACTTCAGATAATATATCAAAGTATGACTAACAGATAAAAACTGTATCCATTTCAACCTTCCTGCACTTGATAAATGTGTCATGGTCAAGTAGGAAAATGTCCTTGTTTGTAGAAGACAAAGGAATAGGGAGGCTCAGAGGTATGCAACATATTTTCAAAGCATTCAGAAGATAAGCTACATACAAATACATATGTATATCACACACACACACACACACACACACACACACAGAGGTAGGGAAAAGAAGACAAATGTAGCAAAATATGAACAGTCCAGTGAATATTGGCAAGTGGCTTAAGGGAGTTCTTTGCACTGAGTTAGAATTGCTTTCAAATAAAGGGTTTAAGGAAAAGATTATTTTTGCTGATGTGTTAGATGCAAAATCAGGTATCACAGGGATTTTCATCTACGTTCACCTCATCACAACCAGTGCCTAGCATATTTTCACATGGTAGTCATTTCTAGTTATTTTGTGAATCATCTGTTCATAAACTTTGCCCATTTCTCTATTATACAGTTTTGTTTCACTAAATGGAATGTGTTCTGAATTTGTATTATAGTTCTTTTCTATTTTGTACATGGTGGATATTTCTATTTTTTATTTGTCTTTTGATGTTCATAGCATCTTTAACTGTGCAGATGTTTTATATTTTTATTAATCAAATCTATCACATTTCCCTCCCCCCCAGAAGAGTTTAAAATATGTGTAATCTCTAGCTAGAGCTCAACTCTGTACCTAATTTCATTGTTTTTTTATTTAAATTTTAAAAAGATTTTATTTATTTATTAGCGAGTGAGAGAGAGCACATGCACACAAGCAAGGGGAGCAGCAGGCAGAAGGGGGGAGAGAAGGAGATTCCCCACTGAGCTGTGACACCCCCCGCCCTCCCACACAACTTGGAATTTGATCCCAGGACTCTGGGATCACAACCTGAGGTGAAGGCAGATTCTTAACAGATGGAACCACACAGGCACCCCTCATTGTTTTTTAAATTAAAATTTTTATTTGGAGATCAGTATAGATTAACATGCAGTTGTAAGAAATAATACAGAAAGATCTCATATACTCTTTACCCAGTTTCCCCCATCAGCACTTCTCAAAACTCTAGTACAGTATCACAGCCAGGATATTGACATTGATATGGTCAATATATAGCACATTTCCATCCCCACAAGGATCCTTCATGATGTCCTTTATAATCACACTCACTTTCCTCCACCTCATCCCTCCTTAACCCCTGGCAACAACTGATCTGTTCTCCATTTCTACAATGTTGTCGCTTTAAAAATGTCATAGAAATAAAATCATATAGTATGTAATCTTTGGGCGTTGGTTTTTATCACTCAGCGTAATTCTTCAGAGATTCTGTTGTCATCTGTATTAATAGCATGTTCCTTTTTATTACTGAGTGGTATTGCATGGTATAGCTGTCTGGAAGTTTGCTTAAATCATTTACCCATTGGAGGACATTTGGATTCTTTCCAGATTTTGGCTTCTACAAATAAAGCTGTTACAGAGTTTTGTGTATAGGTTTTTGTGTTAACATAAGTCTTCATTTTCCTGTGATAAATACCCAGGAGTGCAATTGTTGGGTTGTACGGTAGGTGCCTGTTTAGCCTTTTGTTTTTATTTATCTTAAGAACTGTTAAACTTTCTCAGAGCAGCTGTACTATTTTACATCTCCACCAACAATGTATGAGTAATCCAATTTCTCCACATCTTCATCAGCATTTGGTGTTGTCGCTATTTTTTATTTTAGCCATTCTGATGATGTTATATCATTGTAGTTTTTTTTAAAAGAGTTTTTTTTTAAAGATTTTATTTATTTATTTGACACAGAGAGAGATCACAAGCAGGCAGAGAGAGAGGAGGAAACAGGCTCCCTGCTGAGCAGAGAGCCCGATGCAGGGCTTGATCCCAGGACCCTGAGATCATGACCTGAGCCGAAGGCAGAGGCTTTAACCCACTGAGCCACCCAGGCGCCCACATCACTGTGGTTTTAATTTGCACTTCCCTGACATCTTATGATGTTGAATACATTTCAGATGCTTATTTGCCACTTGTATGTCATCTTTGGTGAAATGTGAGTTCATGTCTTTTGCCCACTTTCTAATTGAAAATTTTTTTTCACTTGTTGAGTTTTGGGAGTTTTTTTTAAGTAGGAAAATGTCCTACAAAATGGCATAAAATGATATATTCTAGTTACCAGTTCTTAGTTGGATATGTGGTTTCCAAATACTTTCTCCCACTCCATACCTTACTTTTTATCCTCAAAGCAGGGTCTTTTGCAAAGAAAAAGTTTTAAACTTTGATGAAGCTTGTTACTAATTTTTCTTCTTAAGGATCATGCTTCTGATGTCAAGTCTATTAATTTTGCCTAGCCCTAGATCTCAAAGTTTTTCTGCCCCCCTGTTTTTTTTTGTTGTTGTTGTTTTTGGTTTTGGTTTTAAGTTTCACATTTCTGTCTGTGATCCATTTTGAATCCACTGTTGTAAAAGCTATGAAACTTGGGACAAAGTTCAGTTCTATGACTAAAGATGTCCAATTATTCCTACATCATTTGTTGAAAAGGCTATCTTTCCTTTGTCAAAAATCAGTTGGGCATATTTTTGTGGGCCTATTTCTGTGTTCTCTGTTCTGTTCCATAAATCTAGGTGTCTCTCCCTTTGCCAGGACCACACAGTCTTAATTATTGTAGCAATGTGGAAATCTTAACATTGGGTAGACTTATTTCTTCATTTTGTTCTTTTTCAAAATTGTGTTCACTATTCTAGATTTTTTGTCTTTTTATATAAATTTTATAATAATATTATATCATATATCATATAAATCTTATATCATATCATGCTGAGATTTTTATAGCAATTGTGTTAGGCATATAGGCCAATTTGGAGGAAATCCATGTCTTTAGTATATTGAGTCTCCTATTCTGTGTCTCTCCATTTATTTAGATCTTCTTTGATCTTTTTCAGCAATGTTGTATAGTTTTCAGTATAATAAGTTTTGTTAGACTTACGTCTAAATAGTTCGTTTTCTTTGAGTTACTGTAAATGCCATGTTTTTAATTTTGTATCCACATATTTGTTGCTAGTATATAGAAATAACTTTCTTGTATATATTTTTTGTATGTGTTTGTCTTGTATCCTGTAAACTTGCTGGTCTCAATAGTTTTAAGAGATTTTTTTTTTTGTTGATTTCTTAAGCTTTTCTACCTAGACAGTCATATTATCTGCAAATAAGGACAATTTCCTTCTCTCATCTCTCCCCCATACCCAAAGCACTGACTAACTTCCAGCACTATGTTGAATAAGAGTGGTGAGCGTGAACATTCTTGCTTTGTTCTGATTTTAGGGGGAAAGCATTCAGTCTTTCACCATTAAGATAATGTTAGCTACAGATTTTTTTTTTTTTTTTTTTGTAGATGGTCTGTATTAAGTGGAGAAAGCTCTCTCTGTTACTATTTTTTCTGAAACTTTCTTTTTCAGGAGTGAATGTTGAATTTTATCAAGTGTATTTTCTTCATCAATTGGTGTGACCACATGAATTTTTCTTCTTTAACCTGTTAATATGGTGGATTACATTGATTGATGTTTCAAATGTTGAACCGACCTTACATTCCTGGAATAAACTTACTTTGTCATACTATAAAATTATTTTATTATTTTAAATATCACATTATTTATAATTTATTATTATCATATATTTATTTAAATATAATATATATGTATTTATTTAATTAAGTAAACTCTATACCCAACATGTGGCTCAAACTCAGAACCCTGAGATCAAGAATCACATGTTCTACTGAGCCAGCCAGGCACCCCTAAAATCCTTTTTTTTATATATTGCTGAATCTCTTTGCTATTACTTTGTTAAATATTTTTACACCTATATGCATGGAGGATGTTGGTCTATAATTTTCTCTTTTTTTGTATTTTGTTTAGTTTTGGCCTCAGTGTAATACTAGCTTCATAAAATGAATTGAGAGCGTTTCCCTCTTCTTGTATTATCAAGAAGAGATTGCTTAGAATTGGTGTTAACTCTTTAAATATTTGATAGAATTCTCCAATGAAATCATAAAGTCCCAGAAATTTCTTTTGGGAGAGTTTTTAAGTTACAAATTTAATTTCCTTAATAGGTATAGAGCTATTCAAACTATCCATTTTATTTGGATGAGTTATAGTAGTTATGCTTTTCAAGGAGTTGGTCCATTTTGTCTAAGTTTTCAAATTTATGTGGGTAGAGTTGTTCACAATATTTCCTTATTATCCTTTTGATGCCTGAAGGGTCTCTAGTGATACCCCCTGTTTCATTCTTAATTGGTAATTTGTGACTTCTCTATTTCTTTGTCAGTCTTGCTGGAAGTTTCTCAATTTTGTTGACTTTTTTAGAGGATCAATTCTTTGTTTCATTGATTTTCTTTATTATTTTTCTGTTTTCAATTTCACTGACTTTTGTTCTGATCTTCATTGTTTTCCTCCATTCTGCTTGTTTTGCAGTTATTTTGCTATTCTTTTTCTAGGTTTTTGGGAAGTGATATGGGCTAATTATGTCCTCCCCCCCAACTTCATATGTTGAAGACTTAAAGCTGAGTACTTCAAAATATGACTGTATTTGGAAATAGGACTTTCAAAGAAGTAATTAAGGTAAAATGAGGTCATATTGGATGGTGCTTTAATTCAATATGACTGGTGGTAAGAAGAGAAGGTTAGGACACAGACTCACATGGACAGAGGGACATAGTGAGAAAGCAGTCATTTGTAAGCTAAGGAGAGAGGCCCCAGAACCCACTCAGTCTGTGGTGTTTTTTACAGCGGCCCTAATAAATTAATACAAGGGGAGAGGTCAGATAATCTGTTTGAACTTTTTTTCTATTATATGCATTTGGTGCAATTTCTCTCCCCTCACTACTGTAGCTGTGTCCCAAAAATATATTGTGTTTTTATTTTCACTCATTTCAGTGTATTTTTCTCATTTCCCTGGAGACTTCTTCCTTGACCTATGGATTAGTTAGAAATGAATTGTTTCGCTGCCTAATGTTTCAAGATTTTTCTGTTGTCTCTCTGTTACTGATTTCTAGTTTCATTCCATTGTGGTCATAGAAAATACTGTAAGATTTCAATTCTTTTAAATTTATTGAGATTTGTTTTATTGTTTGGGATATGATGTATTTGGTATATGTTCCACAGGAACTTTAAAAAAAGTGTGTGCTCTGCTGTTATTAGTTGGAGTATTCTATAAATGCCAGTATGATATTGTTGATTGATGGTGTTGAGCTCTATATCCTCACTTATATTCTGTTTCTATATCCTTGCTAATATTCTGTCTAGTAGTTCTATGGATTGTTGAAAGAGGAGTGTTGAAGTCTCCAACATTAATTATGGATTTGTCTATTTCTCCTTTCAGTTCTATTGATTTTTGCTTCACACATTTTGTAGCTCTGTTGCTTGGTGTGTTTACATTTAGTGTTGCTGTGTCTACCTGATGGATTGACTCTATTATTACATGCCTTTCTCTATCTTTGGTAATTTTCATTGCTCTGAAGAAAGAATACTTTAGTTGATATTAATATAGCCATTACTACTACCTTTTGATTAATGCTTGTGTGATATGTCTTTTTTCTTTTCCTATTTTCCTACTGCCTATATCATTACATTTGAAGTGAGCTTCTTGCAAATGACATATAGTGAGGTCATATTTTAAAATCCACTGTGCCAGTCTCTGTTGTTTGGACAGTATATCACTACTGTTTGCATTGAATGTAATTATTGACATGTTATGGCTTAAGTCTTCCATTTTTTTTTTGTTTTCTGCTTTAAATTTTTTGTTTTATTTTTTCTGACTTTCTTGGATTATTTGATGTTTGACTAGTGTATTTGAGCATATCTCTTTTATAGCTTTATTAGTGGTTTCTTTAGATACTATACTACACATACATAACTTATCATACTCTACTGGTATCACTGTTTTGTCAGTTTGAATGAAGTACAGAAATCCCACCTTTGTTTACTTCCTTTACCCTCTCTCATATATAACATTGCCTGAAATATTTCCTCCTCAAATGTTTAGAACTAGATCTGAATGCTATTTTTTTTTTTGCTTCAGTGAACAAACATTTAGAAAACTCAAGATGAGAAGGAAAATCTGTTGTGTTTACCCATAGTTTTGTTTACCACATTCTTTCTTCTTTCCTGGTATTCCAAGTTTCCTTTTTTTATTGCTTATTTTCTGTTTAGAAAAATTCCTTTAGTCATTCCTTTATGGTTGTTCTGCTGATGATGAATCCTCTTAGTTTTCTTTCAATGGAGATTGAGAACAAGAGTAAGAATGATACTTTCACTGGGTGATTCTGGGTTGGCAGGTCTTTTCTTTCAGCATCTGAAGAATACTGTGCTTACTTCCTGCTCACTTCTATGGTTCTGAAGAAAAATGTACTATCATTTGAAGGGGCTGTTTCTCTCTGTTTTCAATATTTTTTTTCTTTGCTTGTCTCAAAAATGTAATTATCATGTATTTTGACATGGATTTCTCTGTTTTTATTCTGTTTCAGGTTACTTACCTTCTTAAGTCTGTGGGCTTATCCTTTTTGCCAAATTTGATAAGTTTTCAGCCCCTATTTTATTTTTGAGTACTTTTTTGGCCTACCCTCTTTCTCTTTTCCTCCTGGGACTTGAATGATATGAATGCTAGAGTCTCTCAGGTCCCTGAGGCTCTGTTCTATTTTCTCTGTGTTGTTCAGGTTGGGTAACTTCTATTTTACCTTCTAGTTCACTGATTCTTTCCTCTGTCCTCTTCATTTTATTAAAGCTATCTACTTATTTTACTTACTGTACTTTTCTGTTCTAACATTTCATTTTGGTCTTTATTACCTTCAGTTCTTTGTTGAGACTTTGTTTTTTCAACTTGTTTCAGGCATATTCGTAATTGCTTGTTCACTCATTTTTGTGATGGCTGCTTTAAAATCTTTGCCAGATAATTCTAACATCCCTGTCAGCTAGCTGTCAGCGTCTGTTGTATGTCTGTTTTCATTTAGTTGAGATTTCCCTGGTTCTTGGTATGGCTAGTAATTCTCTGTAGAAACCCATTTTCATATTATGTTGTGAGACTCTGGATCTTATTCAAACACTGTTTTAGCTGGGTCTTCCTGCCACTATTCTAGCAAGGAAAGTGGGGGGCAGCTCCTCCTTACAACCATGTAGAATTAGAAGCTCAGATTCCTCACTCAATCTCTGTTGACACCTGAAGTGGGGATCTTTGTTGGGACTGGGTGGGAGTGGGAGTTCTAGCTTCTGTGTGGTCCTCATTGACATAGCTTATGGGGTTGGAAGACCTCAGCATCACACTTGGCCTTCTCTAATATTGGTAGAAGTCTAGGTCTTCGTTGGTATGGGTGTGGCTGAGGTCACAGTTTTTTTCTGTGATGTTTGGTTGGAGGAGAGCAGGTATTGTCTAAAGTTTTCTCTTTTTGTGGGCTGCTCCTTTCCTATCCTTGGGCTACACTAAGACCATTTTGTTGGAGTTTTTTTGGTCTATGTTCTTTGGGTTTTCTGGGTTGCTGACCCTTTACCTCCAAGTCTGGGATATATGAAGCAAAGAAAATCCAGGGAACCACCACTATCATTCCTTGGGTCCTGAGGTGCCTAGCCAGTCTGTCTTCCTCACTCCACTATTTTGAGTCTCTTTATACTAGTTTTATATTTAATGTCCAGGGTTTTGATTTGTGCTCACTGGATGAATAATGGCACAATTTTAGATTTTTGTCTGCTCAATTAGTACAGGCATATGTACTCATAAAACACATGTGGCATTGTTTTGAGGCAGTTTAAATATAAATGACATTGTTTTGTAACTGTATCTGTCATTACATAATTCAAGAGTTACTTAGAAAGCTTTTAAAAATATTTTGAAGTTGGTAGACTTTGGAGCTTAATTCTCTATTAAATTTCAACTTTTATTTCATTGTTACAAATAGGAGTCCTAGGAATATTGATTTTTGGAATTCAATGGAAATTTTTGAGGATTAATATGTGGTACCTGTGGTTAAAGCAAATATGAATTCTCTGTTTTTGGTAAAAGTTTATCATATTTGTGGTTAAGTGTATAGTAATTGAAAATTTTTGTATTTTTTTCCTCTTTGGTGTCTCTTATGTTCTGACTTCTGAAAAATATGTCCTAAAATTTCCCACTGTGACTGTGAATTTCACAATTTCTCTCTGTCTTTCAGTTAAGGAAGCTGACTGTGAAACTAAATTATTATGTACATAAACATTTATAACTATTACACTTTCCTGGCAGATTGTAATTTTCATGAATATGGATTATCACTATTAGTCCCTTTTAATGCTTTTTTAATGCTTCTCCTTCTCCTCCTCTCTCCTCCCCCTCCTCTTCCTCCTCCTTCTCCTTCTTCTTCCTCTTCCTCTCCTACTTCCTTTCCCCCTCCTTTTCTTCACCTTCTCATTCCCTTTCCCCTCCTTTCCTTCTCCTCCTCCTCCTCCTCCTCCTTCTTCTTTTATAGTTTTTGTTCAAACTCACCAGGACCTAAAATCCACTTGGCTTACCAATTTTTTACTGTCCCTTCACTATTCATTTTCCTTTTATGCCCTGCTCATGGAAAAGACCCATCCTAGTGAAACCTATCTCTGCCTGCCTGTATCTGTGCCCACAACCTTAACAGGAGGGAGGAAAGTCCATGACTGTGCTGCTAATTTCACCTCAGATCCACACTCATCGATTTCAAGGGGCTCACAGAGTTGCCTGGTAGTACACTCTAGTCTCTCCTTCATTCCCTCTCCCATTCTCCCAGATAGCTGTTTTATATCTTCTCTTCTCTACTTGAAGTTTCATGCTGTCAGCAGACACTATATCTTGCTTTATGTATGCTTATATTTCACAGAGAAAACAGAAGCAATAAGCACCACCTACTGGTGTCTACTTCTAATATCCTCTACGTCTTGTCAATGGATAAACTATCTTTGTTCCTAATAAGACTCCTTCCTTGTTCCCTAGACCTCAACATCTCAGGTCTACTTAGGATGTTACTCCAACTAATCTCTCCTGCATCATCAATTTTTCCTTTTCCAATGGATATTTCCTATAAAATCATACAAATAGAAAATAATTTCTCTCACCCTATAAAACAATTCCCATTTTGACCTCTCTTAGACTTCTAGCTACTATCCAACTTTTGTTTTTCCCTATAGAGCAAGATTACTCAAAATAATCACATTTGCTTTCATCCCCCACTGTCCCATTGAAACTGTTCCAGTCAAGGGTACCAATGATCTCCATTTATCCAGTTGTGTTAATTTAACACAGCTTGTGTTAAATTACCTATTTCTTTGTAACAAATTACCTCCAAATTAAGCAGCTTAAAATAACAAGCACTTACATGCTATAATTTCTATGGGGCAGGAGTGGCTTAGTTGGGAAGTTCTGGCTCAAAGTCTCTCATGAATATGCAGTTGAGCTGTTTGTTGGAACTGCAGTCTCATCTGAAGGCTCAACTGGATGAGGATCCACTTCTAAGGTGACTCACGAGGCAGGTGTCAGCTCCTTCCTGGCTGCTGGTTGGAGATTTCAGTTCCGTAACACTCAATCTTCTCCATAAGTACCCTGAGTGTTCTGATGTCATGATGGCCAACTTCTCCCAGACAAGTGATCAGATGTGAGAATAGTCAAGACAATAGCCACAATCTTCTTATAATCTAAGCTTGGAAGTGACATATCATAACTTCAGCTGTGTTCTATTGTCTAGAAGTGAGTCACTAAGTGGCAGGGATTGCACTGGACACAGGGATCACTCAGGGCCATCTCAGAGCTGCCTACCATATGCTTCTTATCCAATCTGTCAGCAACGCTGCCACCTCTGTTTCCTCTTTTCACCAAATGCCTTCTGCTATACCCTCACTCACTCCATTTCAACCACACTGGCCTCCTTGATGCACTAGTCAAATTCCCACCACAGAGGTTTTGCTCTTTTAGTCTGGGATTCTCTTCCCTTTGAGCCATATAATTTGCTGCCTCACCTCCTTTGGTATCTACTCACATGGCGGCCTTTCTTGCCTGCTGTGTTTAAAACTGCAAACTGGACACCTGAGTGGCTCAGTTGGTTAAACATCCAACTCTTGATTTTGGTTCAGGTCATGATCTCAGGGTTGGGGGACCTGCACTCATTGGGGAGTCTGCTCGAGATCTCTTCCTCTCCCTCTGTTCCTCCCCCCACTTGTGTGTGTTCACTCTTTCTCAAAAATAAACAAAATCTGAAATAAAATAAAAATTAAACTGCAAACCACCTCTGGCATTTCCTCATCCCTTTTCCTGCTTTATTTCCATAACATTTATTACTGGCTAATATGCTGTGGATTGACTTGTTTATTTTGATTATTTTCATTTTTCTTATAAGGATATGAGCTCTATGAGGGAAGGAAGTTTTGTCTGTTTGTTTTTTGTTGTACCTTTAATACCTAGAACAGTGCCCAGGATATAGTAAGACCTCAAAAACTATTCAAAGAAACAACTGAGGGGCACCTGGGTGGCTCAGTTGGTTAAGCAACTGCCTTCAGCTCAGGTCATGATCCTGGAGACCCGGGATCGAGTCCCACATCAGGCTCCCTGCTCGGTGGGAAGCCTGCT
This sequence comes from Spilogale gracilis, assembly GCA_004023965.1. Taxonomy (NCBI): domain Eukaryota; kingdom Metazoa; phylum Chordata; class Mammalia; order Carnivora; family Mephitidae; genus Spilogale; species Spilogale gracilis. The sequence goes on from PITA01000895.1 coordinate 138,871, forward strand.
TCTCCCTCTCTCACTCCCCCTGCTTATGTTCCCTCTCTGGCTGTGTTTCTCTCTGTCAAATACATAAAATGTTTAAAAAAAAAAGAAACAACTGAATTAAGTTATCTTCATTTGAATGTTTACTGAAAACTACCCCTTCTATTTTTATTTTTCTAGTAATTCCTAAATTTGGATACAAATATTTAAATTTACATTTTTCTATCAAATCTAAGTTTAATCAACACTATATTTCCTCTATCATGTAACAAGGACTATGGTATGCTTCTATTCTCCTCTTCTGCCTCTTGCAACCTCCCATATTGCAAGGATGTAGGATTTAAATTTCATTCATTCATTCATTCATTCATCCTCTTTTCATGTTCCCAGAATTAACTGAACAACTAGTAAGTTTCACATTTTTTTAAGCAATTAAAAACAACTAAACCTTGGTCTATATCAGGGCAGGAGTATGTGTGCATCGGTATACTCATTTATCAAAATTATATAGCTAACATTTGTGTATGTCAATTGAGAAACTGAATATGCAAATAGATAATGACCAGACTGTATATAAAAATAGAACTCCGACCCCCAACCTGCAGCAACCTGCCCAGGAAACCAATGCTTTATCTGCAATATCAGCCCAGAAAGCCAACCTGCTATGAGTCAGACTTGTAGGAAGCCAGATTGCTATCTCTAGTAACAATCTAGGAAGCTAAACAGTAACTTCAATAACAATTGGCCCAAAGAGCAAGGCTTTGATTAATAACACATAGCTTCCCTAATTTGGGTCCCCACTTACAACTTCGGAGCAACCAGAGGAAGCCAAATGTGCTCCCTCTTACCAATCACATAGGATGCCTTGCTTACCGTTAGCTCACCTATGGTTTCCCTGGGCTAACAGCCTCCAAGCCAGTATACCTGAAGCCTTCTCTTTTTTCCACTATGAAGTTTTCCCACTCCTCTGTTTGCCTTTGAGTCACTGTTAACACACAGTGACCGTGGATGACTCCCTTGCTCTAGCAAGTTCAGAATAAGTAGCTTGTTTTTCTCATCTGTGTGGTCTTTGTTTATTTCTATAAGATATAGGCACATTTTACCTATAAAAATAGTAATTGAGTAGAGTGAGGGGTTGATGGAGTTATAGATGATGTCGGAATAACAAAAGGTTGATAATTGTTCAAACTAGGTGATGGTACATGGGAGTTCATTGTACTATTCTATTTACTTTGCATGTTTGAATTTTCCCCATAATAAACGCCTACAAATTATTTAAATGTCACCACTGCTGTTTCCCTTATTCTACATCTTTCCTTTGGACATATTTTTCATTTTGCTGAAACTCATTCACTTGTCCAATCAAAAGGGATATACTGAGTGTCTCTTGTGTGTAGATCTGCTCTAGGCCCTGGGGATAGTAAACAAAAGAGAGCCGAGCAGGTCTCACTCTGGGGAGCTTGTGTTCTGGTGAGTGAGGCTGGTAATTAAACTGATAAATATCAACCATATGGAGAGGTGATAAGAGCTGCTCTGATATTCCTATTAGTGCAGAATCAGGAGGATGGAGAGTGGTAGCCCTGGGGGCTCCTGATAGGGGCTCAGGAGTGGTTCTGCGTAGGATGACTTCAAGCAGGGATCTGAAAAGAGTGAGGAGCATATCACCTGGGAATAAGGACATTCTGGGCCAGGCTCTGAGACCACACTCAGACAGCAAAGATCTCGGGTGTCCCCGGTACAGTCCTTGGCCTGCCTGTCTTCATTTATACCAGTAGGAGACAATTCTGTGTGCTCAGACTCACCCCCAACTCTAGTGTTCCCATCGAGCCCTGAGTTGGCTTTCTCCCTCTTCTACCTTGGGGACTTCCTAAGGCAGACTCAGAGCATGAGGAGGCAAAGCTGCAGCAGCCTTTATATGGTAGGGCTGGAACATGGACAATGCCCGAGCTGCGTATCCTCCAAGGGGATGGTTCTGAGAGGTTCTCAGGGGTTCCCTGCAGCCCTTAGCCATCATCGATGACATACCCCATGATCGGCTTTTCTCCTCTCTCTTAGTTCTGCCACCTGGCATCACCTTTCAAATCAACTACTTGGCCCAAGTCCTTGTCTCAGACCCTGCCTCCAAGAGCCCCAGGGAGGTCACTGTGCCTGGAGCACAGGGAGCAGGATCGTTTGGGAAACAGAGTTGACAAGGAGGCAAGGGTCAGGTTCTGTAGGCATTGGAGGCCATGGCGAAGGTGATGGGTTTCCTTTAGAAGGAGGAGGTTGAGCAGCACAGAGGCTAGTGAGTCAGGAGTTAAAGAGCTGCCTCTGCTTTCTTGGGATCACTGTGTCAACAGTCGTCATCGGCCAGGGGCCAAGAGGGCAGGGCACCAGTTAAGAGCAGTTACAATGGTTTAATTGAAGACCAGCATGGCTGGGTAGCTGGGTGGGTTTGGAAGTTTAGCTGAGGGAGGATGGGGGACAAGGGCAGAGTCATGGTCACTTAACTCCCAGGGCTTTTGATTGAACACCTGGAAGGAATAGGTTGCTACCTATGGCAATAAGTAGCAGATCTGCGGGGGACTAGTGTGAATGTTGGGGATACCTCAGGAGCTGGTTCAACTTATCCTTGAGGTTACATTGGGAGAATCAGAGTGATCTTTGATCTGTACACAGATACTAAATCACAGCTCAGAGGACATCACTAAGGAAAGAGTGAGAGAGAGAGAAGGATCAAGAACGGAGGATCTGGGGACATTCCAAAGTCTACCCATCAGGATGAGGGTGGAGCCAGTCAGGGGACCAGAGGCTGGGACTGGGTGGCAGGTGAGGTGAGACTCCAGGGCCTTCTGCATGGGCTGGGACCCCCTGGTGCCCACTGGCTGCAGCTTTTCTGGTCCCCGCCAGGGAGGGAAGCGCTTCCAGGAGGGAGTGACTCACTGCATTGAGGATAGCCAGCCACAAGGACATCAAGTGGACCTGGACATGAATGTGTCCCCTGGACACACAGAGATCCAGGGAGGAACACCTGGCACTCTCCTTGGCCTTTGTATCCCCGAGATGTCCCCACTTTTCCTTCCCATGTCATGAGCTCTTAGGGAAGGAGGACAAGTGACCTCTTCATGTTTTTTTCTTTGAGCAGATATTACTTTTGTATAAGGAAAAGACCTGTGAATTTTATTTAATTTAAAGTAGAGTTAGGTCCCAAAGACATTCTGGGTCCCACAGGCACGGTGGTAGACTTGAGTCTCTGGGCCCTGCTTGGGTCTAGGGGCCTCACACCCAGCTGAGGGCAGGTCACCTGGGCACTGGTTAGGTGGGCTGAGGCCTCTGGGTAGTCATCCCCACCTCTGCCCATGAGGACATCACAGAGACCTCTGGGCACAAGGCTAGCGAGAGGCAGAGGGGTGCCATCACCCACCATTCTGTGAACCCATCGTGACTGTCCTCAGGGGGTAGATACCTGGATGATCCTCTCACAGCTTCACGGTCAGCTCGGAAGGAGTGAGTGTTCAGAGTAAGGTGGGTTTATTCAGCAATCGCTTGTCACCTAGTCCCAGAGTCGCCCTGCACTGTCCACTGTGCTGACTGCTGGGTAGACAGCACTTGACACAGAGGAGGTGATGGGGGAGCAGGCAAGTGGGGTGCCACTGACTTTGGATGTGATGTGCAGGGGTGGGCCCGCGGCCAGGAGCTGAACTAGGGCAGCACCCTCCGCACCGGAAGTGTGTCCCCACAGCTGAGGTCTGGGCGTGGCCAGGCCCTGGAGACTACTTGCAGAAGCATCGAGGTCCCGGAGAAGGAAGGGACACCCCAAGGCCACGGTGGGTGCCCCTCTCCAAAGCCCAGGCCTGCTCTCTGCTCCCTGTCCCTCCTTCACCAAATGACCATCCTCCCTCGCTCTAACCATCCATACTAAGCTCCTGGCCTTATGGACACCTGTCACTGCTCTGGGAGGACAAGGACAAATCATAAGCAAAGGCTCCCCAGCAGGAGGGCCCCCTGTGTTTAAAACACAATTTTAAAGGTGTGGTAAAGCAAAAGACACAGACAAAGGTCCCCTGATGTGATGGTCCTGAGCAGCTTTCCCTGGGCCCCAGGAATGGGTGGTTTCTATGGTGACAGTTCTCTGAGGCTTTGCCCCCCCCCCCCCCGGGAGAGCACAGTTGGCCTTGAGGGTCTTCTCACAGCGCCTGCATCAGCTGCCCTCTCAGGCCACAGCCGGAAGTTGAGAGACTGCTTTGTTGTTTTGTTCGATCTGCCAGTCTTTTCTGGATTGGGCAGGAAGAACGAGTTACTTCTCTAATTTAGAGACCCATACTTTGATTAAAATGCAAAGTCAAGGGCGCCTGGGTGGCTCAGTGGGTTAAAGCCTCTGCCTTCGGCTCAGGTCATGATCTCAGGGTCCTGGGATCAAGGCCCTCGTCCTTGTTGGGCTTTCTGCTCAGCAGGGAGCCTGCTTCCTCTCTCTCTGCCTGCCTCTCTGCCTGCTTGTGATCTCTCTCTCTCTGTGAAATAAATAAATTAATTAAAATCTTAAAAAAAAAAGTGCAAAGTCAAGTTTGTAGTTCACTTTAAACAACATCGGAAGCAGTTCTGGCTAAGCCTGGCTTGGGTAAAGTGTGTGTCTGGGGCCACCTGTCCAAGTCTGAGGGTCCCTCCGGCTGGTGCCTGGCCCGCCCCTGGAGCCTCTGGATGATTGGCTGGGCAGATGGTGAACAGGGCTGTCGATTAATTTATCACAAGGCCCCCTGGTTTGGACCTGTAATCTTGGCCTCCAGGTCTCCCCTTGGTCTTGCCCCCTCCCATTTTTCTTCTTCCAAAATGACCAAAAGACATACAGCCTCCCATTTAGTGAAAAAAAAAAATCATCTAAGTAGCCTTTTAATAAAAACAGAGGCTCCCACTCAATCAAAAAAATCAATTAGTCAGTGGAGAATTTTATTAGTCAATCATGTAAGTAATTAAAAATATTGATTGATGGGGGCGCCTGTGGCTGAGAGTTGCTGCTTTGCCCCAGCAATGGGGGGCCCTGGCTGGCATGGGGGTGATCTAGAGCAGCGGCTTTTAAATCATTCCCCAGCGTGCCTCTTCCAAGGTCACATGGGGACGCATCCAACAAGGGACACGGTCGATCCTGCATCCTGTTTCGTGCTGTGAAAAATCACAGTCCTGACTGCATAGGGACACAGCCTCCCGCTCATGACAGGTGGGGCTGTATTTCCGCAGGTCAAGAAGCTCTAGACTACAAGTGGGGCCTTGTCTAGGGGCCTCGGGCTAGGAGGGACAGAAAGGTCGCTGGGGCCTTGTTTCCTGAGACAGGCCTCAGAGGTCAGGGGCTCCCAGGTTCCTCTCGTGAGAGACAGAGTGGGTGACATTGGCATCAGCCTCCCACGCTGAGGCCCTGGCTCTGTGAGCTCAGGAGAATAGGTCCAGCCCCAGAATGCTATCGCTCTGTGATTTCTTGTTACACACCCAATCACCCCATGGACAAGTGGCTTAAATGAGAATGATGACTGAGTTCACGAAACAGCAAACTGTCCAGAGTGTGGTGGGGACAGTTCGTCTCTGCCCTACTCAAGTCAGCTGGGGCAGCCAGAGTCACCTGAAGACTTGGGGCTCCCGGGTCTGGCCATGGATGCTGTTGTTGGGACCCATGCTGGGGGTCCTCCCAGGCTGACCACTTCCACGTGGCCCTGCAGGAGGTCTGGGCTTTCTCACAACGTGGAGGCCATCAAGGGTGAAACTCCTGAGAGAGAGCGAGATCTGGTGGAAAACGAATTGTCTTGCCTGACCTGGTCTCTCATTTCACTTGGTGTCACTTCTGCAGAATTCTATTCATCCAGGCAGCCATAAAGGCCACCCCCTACCTCACCCTGAGTTCCATGGCAGAGGAAACAGACCCCCTGTTTGTGGGGGAGTGGCAGATTCCGAGAAAGTATGTGGGACTAGAATTATTTTTGTGGCCATTTTTGGAAAATACCATCTGCCACATTGGACCCCCTCTCCAAGAGGCCCGCGGCTTGAGTCCTCGGCAGTGAGCAGGGCCTGCCTCCACACCTCCTTCTGAGGGATCCTGAGGAGGGGGACCAAGTTCTGATGGAATTCTCCACCCTGCACCCGGCACCCACTGCCCTCACAGCACACGAGGCAGAAACCATTCCCCAGCTTCACAGAGGAGGGAATCTGGGTGGTTCCTGACTTGCTGCTCAAGGTCCCTCTGCCGGCACCTGAGGGGCAGAGCTGAGATTCAGGACCAGAGAGCCCTGCCCCTCTCCCCAGTGGTCACGCTGGAGGCCCAGCCTGGCTGTGGGGCCCACTACTGCCTTTGGTCCTGGCTCCCTGTCCACCTACACAGCCTTGATAGCCTTGCCTGCAGTGGGGACACCATCATCAGGGATGGGGAGTGGGGGTCCCTGCAGTGGGGCCCCGAGGCCACACATGTCACCTTCAGCACTGCCCTAAAAGTGGTCCCCTAGCATCTGGGGCTGACTCTCAGGGCCTCACTCTCCTGAGCCGGCGCTCACCTGGCGATCTCCTTGTGAGTGGCTCCCACCTGGCCACAACCCATGGAGGCCGTCTGAACCCACATAGGGCCCAGCACCCTGAAAACCTTTCCAGACTGCCTTCAGCCGGCGTGGCCACCCTGCGCGTGGCTGCAGCCGGACCTGGGTGTCATGGAGTGTGGTCACTCACAGCCTGCGGTTTGCACCCAGATCTCAGGGACACCTCAAAGCCCGATGGGGTTCGAGTGCCTGACTGCTCTTGGGGGCTGAGTTAGCAGCCGCTTCTGCAGCTCTCAGCCGGGCCTGGGCCCAAGTTTGCCAAGTGCTGGCTGTAAGTTTCCTCCTCCTTTTGAGTCTCCTTCTTCCCCTATTCAGGGGACCCAGTGAGGATTGAAAGACTCACCCTAACACAGAGTTCTGCATAATGGATGAGAAGGAAGATGGGGCTCTAGGAAGTGGACTCCTGCATAGGAGGGGAGAGGTGGGAGGGACACCAGGCCTGAGGGGTGCCTGTCTCTGCTACCCCCCAACCCTTTTGTCCCCAGGGCCTCAGCCCTGTTTGAGGGTCTTCAAGAAGGACCCCCATCTGATGGGAGCCTGACTCTTAAAGGCAATCACCCCAGGTCCGCCTGCCCCTTCCTCCCCAGAGACCTTGCAAGCCCTGCCTCTCTGGCCTCAGTTGTCATGATCCTAAATGCTCACCCCACCAGGAAGGGGTCCACATTTCCTGCTGGCACACAATCTTCCAAAGCCACCTTGAAAAGCAGGCCCTGGACGCGCCTGGAGGCGGGCTGTTCATCCTCCATCAAACTTGGCTATTTGTTTAGACTAGCTGACATTTCCATGGGCTTTTATTAAAGAAGGTATCCTGGGGAGGAGGTAGGATGTTTGCACAGAGCTTATGCCCTCTGCCTCCGGCTCCCAGTGCCCCGGAGCGGCAGGGCCTGTACAGTGAGAGCGGGCAGGTGGCAGGGGAGCCAGCCTCCCTCTCTCCTTCCTTCCGGAAATGGAGGGGTGGCAGCCCCCTCCCTCCAGCCCTGGCAGGCACGGGGATCCTCCTGTCTCTGCCTGGTCCTGTGCTGGGCTCCGCGAGGCAGGGCGGATGGCGGACCAGAGGGGACCACTGTCTTTGTTGTGATGGGACTACAGGTCACAGAACAGATGCCCGCGGACCCACGCACATCTCCGATCTGGCTCCATCGGCTGCACTCTGTGTCCGTCTGTCCTGGGCTTTAGTGAGCCGTGTCCTTTCTGCTCCTTTGTGTCTTTGTGTCTGCATCTGCCAGTGGTGAGGTGGCTCCTGGTGGGCACCATCATAAACAATCCTAATTCGGTTTAGGACCTAACTCCAAGACTATATCCTTTCTGAGGCATCCCCAGCCAGGCCCACCTGGGGTCTGCAGAATATTCTTTTCCTCAGTCCTCACCCAGGCATTTCTGAGGAGGTGACTGTGCTCTGAGTCTTGCCTCCTCTCTGCCCCGGACCATTGTGTTGCAGTCCCACTGGCTGCGGTGTGGGTCTGGGCTCTGCCATTTACTGGCCCTGTGACGTCACGAGCCCCTGGCACTGCTGCAGACCTGGCTGTGGGCTCAGGTGTAAGGAGCACCGTGGGGGAAGCCCTAGAGAGCTGACTGTAGGGGGCTGACCCTCCCCAGGGCCCCACTGCAGGCATCCCTGTCTTCCCCACTGAGCCCAGGACGCAGTCCACCTACAAGGTCCTGGACACGGGCCTGGTGGACACAGGGAGCGTCTGCGCAGCCCAGGAGCCTGTTCTGACCTGCTCCATCCTGGGGAAGAGGGAGGGAGGGCCCGCTCAGCGCCGCCACCCAGTGATGCTGGGCACAGGAGAGCCAGAGACTGTGGCTGATTTGGCCTTAATTAAATCACCCCGCGGGCCCCAACTCTCTGAGATAAATTGCTTTTATCTGACGGACCCATTTGGGGCAGTATCCTTGCAAATCTGGGTAAACATCCCCACACTCTCCACTCTAGCTCCTGCCTGCAAATCATAGGGAGAATTTCCATTTTAATTGGGGCAAAGCTCCAGTTGAGACCAACTGCTGACACAATTAGTCATTGTCATCCTCAATCACCTGGGAAGGGCTATGTTTGCTCATCAGGAGAGCATAGCACCTTCTTCCTGGGACTGAGCTGGGCCTTGGGCTCCCAGTGGGCCACTGCCAGGCCTGGCTGAGCAGGCGGGGTGGGGCGTGGATGCTGTGGGACCCCAGCCCAGACTCCACCTGCCAGGAACAGTCTCTGCGGATGGGCAAAGTTTTGTCAAATAGCGTTGTGGCTCCAAGCTGCTGAGGGCCTGCCTGGGGGCCAGGCCTGCTACCTGTGGCACCCTCACAGGAGAGGCGGGGAGAGGAAGGGGACACAGGAGGAAAGAGAGGGAAAGCCACAGGTCTCTGCCTGGATTAGCGGGTGGCACATTTCTTAGCTGACCAGGAGAGTAAGGATCTCACAAGCCCAATGTCTACCCTGCCTCCCTTCTTGGGCTCCCTTTCCATACAGATGCAGAAGAACCACTGAAGTCTCTGGGATGGGAAAGGAGGTCAGTTAAGGGGGAGCAATCTGAGTCTCTCCAGATGCTAGAGTCCCCATCTGGAATCTGTTCAGACAGTGCCACATAGCACAGGGAGTTAAGTCTCTTGCCTGTGGGTCTCAGGCCCTAAGGTAAGGTCTGGGACCTGCCTGGAGGAGGATGGCCAGAGGCTAGGAGGGAGATAGGAAGGTGCGTACCACGATGGATGCCTCCAGCACAACATGGTAGGTCCTGAGCCTCTGAGGAGAGACGCATGGATGGCGCAGAGGGGAAAGACACATCTAAGTGGGGTCCGAAGGTGGGGCTACTGGAGGCCCTGTGGTGAGATACCGAGGCCCCGTTTGGCTTCAGACCAAGGAATGAGACTCATGAGGTCCTGGCAAGGATCCTAGGACCTAGGAAATAAGGCCTGATTGGATAGAGCTTTCATTTCTGGGTCCTGATTTCCCTTTCAGGGTGCAGCAGAGGTAGGGCTGAGTGTCTCTAGGGACAGTGCCAGGACCCTCACAGACACCCAGATCAGCAAGTCACTGCATCACTAGGCATGGGGTAGGCTGGAGAGAGAAGGGATTTCCTGAAAGGGGCCTCCATGCCTGGGCCCGGGGGGAGAGTTGGGGAGCCAGCAGGAGTTGCCCCATTTCTGCCTCTGCCCCAGCTCTAGGGAAGCCCAGAGTGAGAGGTTGCTGGGCCTCCTCTCTCCATGCACTCAGGCAGATGACAGTAGGGGACAGACCTTGAGCCCTCAACCCTTCGGTGGCTGAGGCTGGTCAGATGAGCGAATGTGGGCTGCTCAGGAGACTAGGAGTAGATGTTGATGACATCATAGCTGGGGCAGGTACATGACCAAAGGGGAGAAGGCAGAGCCTTCTCTTTATCTTTTGAGAATTCCTCAGGTTCATGACCTCCAGGTCTGACCTGCACTGAGCTCAGCAATGCTCCTAGAGATTCTTGCTGGGAGCCCAGCTTGCTGTGAGCCTCCCAGACACGGCAGCCAGTGGCAGGGGGCCAGCCAGCTCTGCCCCTCCTGGGGTTCTGTGGGAGTGGCCAAGCCTGCGTTATCCCGCTTGCCTTGACCTGGAGGAAGTTGCCCTCAGGGCCTTGTGGCTGAGATGCTGAGAGGTGAACATGGTGGGGGGGGGGGGAGCATTTATCCAGGGATAGGTTTCTCCCTCACCCACCAACACACTCTTCTAGGGCTGCATCCCCACCAGTCTCCCGGATCTCTGACTCAGAGGAGGAGAATGGAGAAGCCCCTGAAGCTGGTGACAAATCCAGGGACCCCCGAGAGGGAGGGACAGACTTTAGGTCAGGTATTAAGCAAGGGAGGCTCCAGGAGTGGGAGTCAACTCTGGCAGGTAAATGAGGAGCTCTGGGCTGGTCTCGGATGTCCTAGGATTGCCCTTGCCCTACCTCAAACTCACCGTGTCCTGGGCTACTCACTTTCCCTCCCACGCCCTGGACACTGTGACAGGTGAATTCTAAACCAACACTGCTGGCCTAGTCCAGCATTTCCAAAGTGTGTTCCATGGAGCCTGGTGGTTCCTAAGGAGGTACTTTGGGGTAAGAGGGGTGGGTTAGAGGAGATGGGAGGTTGGGGGCCAATTCTGCCTCTCATCTCACTGCAGGAGACTGAAAACCATAGAATCTTTTTCCACTGAACCTTCCGAGATTGTCTGATTTGGATTCCATCCCTGAATCTCTCCTTTCCTTCTCCTTCATAATTCCCTGTCTTAAGCCTCTTTGCTCTGGCCTAGACTGCACTCCTCACTTATGCCTCCCCATAGCTCCCTGCCAGCAGGGGGGGCAGCCCGAAGCTCACCCCTTTAGACTCTCCCTTCTCCCCATTCTCATCCTGTTGGTCACCATCTCAATGCTGGACCAGAGCAGAAGACTCTGGTCTCCCTGCTCCCTTGAAGCCCCCACGGCCTCCCCCCTACTAACCAGAGTGAGTTTTCCAAAATGATAGTGGGACCCTGCCATTCCTTCATGCCCAGCCCTCTAGTGGCTTCCTGTTGCTAGAGAATCCCAGTTCCCTCCAATGGCCCCCAGAGCCCTTTGTGGTTTATAGGCCCCCCAGCTCCTTCCTTGGGACCACACTGCTGGCCCATCCTTCTAGCCCTTTGCCGCCTGGGGCCCCTGCACTTTTCTTTCTGCCGGGCCCCCTTTCTTCTCCTTCAGCTTCTCTCCTGCTCAGCTCAGAGTCTCTCTCCAGAGGGGCACTCCCGCCATCCTCACCCTACCTGTCCCCTCCGCCTGGCCTGCCTGTCACACTCAGCGAGCATCTTCCTGCTGCTGCGTCTCTCCGAACAGAGGCAGGGACTCATCTGTTTGGTACAGGCACTCCAGGGGTCCTTGCTTGGCACACGGTCCTCCCCCCAATAGGGCAGGGCCAGATCCTTGCTGTCATGGACACTGGGCCTGTGCCTCGTGCTGGGCACTGTGTGATGCCTTGACACGTGTGGGCTCAGTTCACTAAGGGTCACAGTGACCCCGTGGAGCAGACAGGAAACACCACCTCAAAGAGTGAAGCTTCGTGCCACAGGCTGGCTGGCGCTTGGGAGTGGAGAAGCCTGAAGGCCTGAGTTCCGACTGCTTGCCCACCCCTGGCCAGGGGGCCGCTCCGGACTCGCTGCACGTGGGCCGCCGCCTGGCTGCCCTCCAGCTGTGGGGGACATCTGCTGCAGCTGGGCCGGGCCAGCAGCTCTGCCACATGTGTTCTGTCTCGAACCATTGGCTGGGGACATCTCCGATGATGTGAGACTCACACTGCGATTTCCTGTGATGTAATTAGCTCCGCGGAGCCTGGGGAATACCGGCTGTGCGTGCGCAGGGCGGGGCTCCCCTGCAGGTGTGCATGTGCCTGCGCCCCCACAGCTCCTCTGGGAATGAGGGGGTCTGGTGCAGAGAGGCATCACAGTTGGCTCTGCTGTTTAAAGAGACGGCATCCTGGACAGCCTGAGCACTAGGGAAACTCCGAGGCCTAATTTCCTGGTGCACGACTCTAATGAGTGGCTCAGCATCTCTAGGGTCTCAGTACACTCACCTGTCAAATGAGGATCACAATTCTACCTCGTTCTCAGGCTCACTGTGAGGATTTAAATGCTTGACAAAGGCTGAGGGCCTCATCCATCCAGAGAAAGTGCTGGAAAATGTTCCTGCTGAGCAGCGAGTGGCTTGTGCTGAGTGGACTTGGTTGGAGGGGCTCAAGGGGGGACCTTGGAATCCAGTCACTTGGTGGAGGGACCTCAGGCAAGCTGGGAGGCGAGCTTCTTTGTCCCACCTGCCTTGGGAAGCAGCTGTGAAGGTCCCGTGATATGATGTGGGCCCGAAAAGCCCACCCTGGTGCCAGGAGTTAGAGAAACATACATTATCATGGCAAAACCCGAGTTCTGTTCTGACCTCTGCTGCTGGCTGGAAGTTTATCTGAGGGATCTACCTTTTTCCTAGAGCCTCCTGAGATTTTCCAGCCTGGGAAGATGGAGTGCACCAGCCCTCAGGAATCCTGCAGGTTCTCTAGGGGTTCTCTCCTGCAGAGCAGCTGGAAGCTTCGAACCTGCCCACCACTGCAGGGAGAGCGTGCGTCACCCCTGCATCCAGGCCGGGTGGGGGTGGGGGTTGAGGGGGACCATTTCAGGGCTGCCCCGTGAGGTAGCTGGTATCACACAGCAACCCCTCGGTGCCCTCTACGCAGGCCCCCATTCGCCTGCTACCACGTCCTCTAGCCAGGCAGCCCAAGGGGGCTCAGGCCCGTGGTGCTCTCCAGGTGCTCCCGCTTCCCCCTCAGCAGCGGGGCTTGGCATGTGGGAAGGGTTAAAATCAAGAGCAGTGGCAGGGAAGGCTCTCCAGCCACGGGGGCGGGGGCGGAGGGCCCTGGGGGAAGGCGGCCAGCCCCCTGCCCCTCCCAGGACTCAGATGTCTCATGGAAGCCCCCTTGCCCTGCCTGCTCCTGGGGCCAGCTGAGGTCCAAGCAGCAGTGCTATCTGAAAGGACTGAAGTCATAAAAACGATAAAAAACCAGCCAGTTCACCTTATTATCTTGCCCTCCATGTCCTTGCTCTTACTCTGCTGGGCTGAGCTGAAAGCCTTCTGTGGAATGAGATGTTGGCACAGCTTACTCCTTCTGTGAAGCTGACCAGAATCACAGCTTGGGGCTCCACCGTCCTCACTGGGCCCGTGGCCCCCCGTCCCTTCCCGTGAAACTGTAGACGAGCCTCGCCCTCTTTTTCTTTTTCTTGGTTTCTCCTCCTGTGGAACGAGGAGCTAGCATGGGGTGCTCCAGAGCTCGCTTCTGTTCTCAGCTGGACAGTGCTTTTTCCTTTGTCCTTGGGGTCTTTCCCAGCTGGCTTTCCCTGAGGTGTGGCATGGATTGTTCTAGCTCTCCAGGTACTCATGTCCTCTCAGGGGATGGGAGCTGGAGAATGCTATAACGTGAATCCCCCGTGTTTGCCCATGACCTGGCCACCTCCCCCAGAACCCGAGACCAGCTGTTACGTGGAGATGCCGTCTCCTTTGTGCGATTCCTTGAGACCGGGCACTAGCCTCCAGCACCCACCCCACTCAACACCGCCACATGCCGGATGGATACCCAGTGCTCCTCACCACAGCTTTGAGCCCCAGACCCCCTGCACAGAGAGACTGAGCCAACACAGGCAGGACATGGACACTGGAGAGGTCCCCCCAACTCCTCCAGAGGTGGGGTCAGTGCCCCGTCATGCCACACAAAGCTCCCTCCCTGTGACCAGCCCACCGCCCAGGCCCCTCCCACTGTAGTCCTGGGTCATCCTGTTCTCTCAACATTGCACTTGTCCAGGCTTGTGCCTTGTCTTTGCTGTGCTTCTGCCTGTCCCTTCTGTGCCCCCACATGCCCCTCCTCTGTGAGACCTGTGACTGCCTATAGGGAGGGAGCCAGCTCCTTGCCTCTCTGTGTCTTCCAGCTGTTTTCCAGGGAGGGCCTGCAGGTCACGTCTCCCATCCCCAGGCCCATGTTGGCAGGTTGAATGAATGAATGCCCAGTGGCCAGGTGTCCTCTTCAAAACCCAGCTGGCTGGACTGGTGGGCCACAGACCTGGTGATGAGGTCAGAATCACAGACTCTGTCTGGTAGCCTAAGCTCCTGCTCTCTGCCTGAGGGATCATGTGGACAGATGAGCTACAGAGCCTAGGGGCACGACACGTGTGGTCCTCTCTGCTCTTGGACAGTCCCAGGGCCCTGAGCTCCCAGCCCAACCTGCTCTGGAGCTTGGCTGGCTGCAGGCTACTGTCTAAGGGAGCTGAAGGAGCCATCAGTCTGTGCCCAGTGTTGGGAGGGCCAGGACTATCTCCTCTGAGAGACGGGGGTGGGGCAGTGAGTGGCCTCCAGTGGGGAAGGTGGAGCTTGGAGACAGGGGAGTGATGGGTGTGGAGAAGATGTCCAAGCCAGTCCAGACCACCCTCCAGTGTGTCCCATGGAGAACAGAGTGTGACACCACACCTATTAATACCCCATAAAGCCAACGGTCCTGGAGGTGCCCTTGGACAGCACTGGCCAGAGGGTGGTAAGGCTGTTGCAAGTGTAGGAGCGTCTAAGCCCTGCTTGAGGAGAGCATGGTGACCAGTGGGGCCCATCGTGGCTCTCCGGATGCCACACTGCAGCTTCAGGACCACCAAGAAACCCTCATTGGAAACTCATCCCCTTGCTGCTTTCTGTTACCCCTAACACGGCTCCCAAGATCAGTAATACACTCACACTCCCAAATGGTTATCACAGAGCCAGTCGATCATGAATATCTTAACCTGATGGACAGCAAAAAATGGAGAGCTCCACACCACTGACCACGCTCCACTCTGAACACAGGTGCAAAACCTCAAGGGACTCATCAGCAGATAGAATCCACTGCACATTCGGAGACTAAGACTCCGTAACGGGGAGGACGTGCCCCTGGGGAGGAAGGGCACACGGTGTCAGGAATGACAGTAACAGAATCCGCTTGTTAATGGGTCAGACAGTGGACGGTGATGGGCACGAAGGGGTTTCAGGGCCTGGCAGTGCTCTTGACCCCGGCGGTGGTATGGACACACGCACTTGGAAGAAGCCATGCACCTGTCTGGTCAGGAGCCGTGCAGTCACTGTGGTGTTCAAGAACAATTTAAGAAGAAAAGCAACCAATGGGGAGAACGTGCTTGTTATACATACACCACAGTGAGGATCAGCATAAAAATCAGTAAGAAAAAGAGTGCACTTGTTAGGATGAGCCCTGGGTGATGGATGTGAGGGATGAATCTGTGATCTCTACTCCTGAAGCCAATATTGCCTTGTATGTCAACTAACTCTAATTTAAATAAAAATTTGAAAAGAAAAAATCAATAAGAAAAAATATAAACAACCTACAGGAAAAGAGGGCCATATAAAAATGAACAATTGATGGGGCGCCTGGGTGGCTCAGTTGGTTAAGCGACTGCCTTTGGCTCAGGTCATGATCCTGGAGGCCCGGGATCGAGCCCTGCATCAGGCTCCCTGCTCGGCGGGAAGCCTGCTTCTCCCTCTCTCACTCCCCCTGCTTATGTTCCCTCTCTCGCTGTATTTCTCTCTGTCAAATAAATAAAATCTTAAAAAAAAAATTAACAATTGATTGAAGAGGGGCCATGCATGGCCAATGAAAATTTGGAATCAGATATTCAACATCACTAATTATCAAGAAAATACAAATTAGTAAAAATGAAGTATCATTTTTAATCCATCCGTTTGGAAAAAAATGTGTCTGAGAATCCCAAATGTGGATAAAAATGATGAACAGTGGTAAATTTCACACTCATGAGCAGGGGTGTAAATTAATCCAACCACAGAGCGGAGAGCAAAAACGTGTGAATTTGAGACAAGGCAATTCAGAAGATGCTGAGATGCTTCTCTGGGTGCACAGCCTTGGGTACCACTGGGAGGCTGAATAAGGATGTTCATTATGATATCATTTGTCATGGCACAAAAATTGGGAGTAACTTAAGTCATTAGGGAAGTGGATAAACAAATGGTGAGATATTTGTGAGATAGAATCTTAATGGGGAAGTTCAAGTTAGATCTATATGTAACAATGTGGATAAGCTCAAAAATAGATTAGCTTCCACACGTGTGCACGTGTGAGTGTTCCTGCATGTTTGCGCATGCAAGCATGTGTGTGTGTACGAGTTTCGATGTCTCAAAAATATGAAAACATGGACAGCAAAGAGACCCCTGAGGCTGTGCCAGCATTTACCAGATGGGGAGGGCAAGTCCCTTGTGTCAGGAGGGAGGGTCATCTGCAATGTCCTTTTACATGAATTGAAAACTTCCAAGGTAAACATGACCAGATGTCAACATTCATACATTCTGACATTGGTGTCTGTTATACTCTGTATTTTTTTTATAGTTTGAAACTTGAAGCAGGAAAATGAAAAACCTACAAAGGAAAACCAAGAAACTTAATTGGGGGACCCCCCCCAAACTGTTCAAAAAAGGCATGTGGCCCTGGAGAAGGTGGCAGCTAAGCCCCTGGAAGGGACCCCATCTCGGGGGTTCACACTTGTCAACCTGCTCAGTCCAGGATTGGCCCTGACCCCACAGAGGCTCCCCACTGCCCATGGAGGACAGTGTCCTCGGGGACCTTGGGACAGGCCACGCCGGCCCTCGCTTCGGGTCTGGCCCTGGCCTCAGGCAGCCCCTCTGGTCTCCAGGTTGCTCGCATCCAGGGAGCTGCTTGGGGATCTATCTGGGGATCCAGCCCCAGGTAGAGGTCAGCCCTATCCGCTCCCACCTACACTTGACTCTAGACCCCAGGCCAGCTCAGAGCGGCTCATGGCCCTCCACATACCCCTCCTGTTCTGGGCTCAGTGAGGAGTTAGGTTTACATCAGAGCTATAAAATAACAACACACACTTATCATGCGCTTAGAATTCACCAGGCAGGCACTAGCTGCTTTCCGTCGTCATCTGCTTTACCCTGCACAATCATCCTCCGTGGGAGCAAACGCTAGGAGACCAGGATGCCTCACAAGGGAAGTCCATGTTCCTTTCAGTCCAGTCAAGACAGGGGAGCAAAGAAAGAACCCAGAATAGACAGTAGGTGGGGAAAAGGTTGGAACTACTGTGATTTTGACCTCTTTCTGATATTGTCCCTGTTGTGCAGAAGGTAAATTGAGCTCATATCTGAGTGGTTATAAGAACAAGTGAGACCTGACTCTTCAGTTGGGTCTCCAGTGGGTCCCCCCCAATCCTAGGGTTGGGAGGCTCGCTTTTTCCTCCCTTGTGCTTTGGGAAGAAGGGGCTACGGTAGGGAAAGTGCTATCTTAGGGTCAGAAAGGCAGGGTCCAGGCCAAGGATGTCAGGAGTATCCAAGATGAGTAATTCGAGCACAGTGAGTGTTCTAGGACATCGCCGGCTGGTCCCCTTGCCCATCAGCTCCAGCCTCTCCCTCTTCCTCTTTGTTTTAAAGATTTTATTTATTTGAGAGAGAAAGAGAGAGCATGAGCAGTGGGGTTGGGGGTTGAGACAGAGGGAGAGGGAGAAGCAGACACCCACTGAGCAGGAAGCCCGATGCAGGGCTTGATCCTAAGACCCTGGGATCCTGACCTGAGCCGAAGGCAGATGCTTAACCAACTGAGTCACCCAGGTGCCTCTCCAGTTTCTCGTCATAGCCCATGGCACAGGCTTCCAGAGGCTCTGCCTCACCCTGCCCCTCAGTTGGCTTGCTCAGGTCTCAGGGCCCGGGGCAGGGGTGTGCCATCACAACAGTGGGCAGGAGCTTCACTCTTGGCTTCTAACGAGCACTCTGTATGAACAGAAGTAAGTTCCAGGAACCCAGCATGCTGTGTTCTCCATAGCCCTTGACACTCTTGGATTTAAAGAATTCTGTGGTTGGGTCTCATTTTTCCTGCTAGAGCCTGTCTAGTTTGCATGTCAGAATGCAGTGATGATCGAGCTGGGGTTGTCTCTCTGGGGCCTGAATCCCCACCCCCACCCCAAGAAGCTGGTCATGGTGTCTGCTCACAGTGGACCCCAGGGAGGGAGGCTGCAAGCCACCGAGCCTGCTGGGGAGAGCCTGAAAGGACAGTAATACAATCACCACCACGAGACTGTGTGCAGAGAGCTTTTGCCACAGTATCATGTTCATGGCTTGTGACCCCAGCAGGAGATTAGACGGGGAGCCCCTGTCATGGCTGAGGCCCTTCTGGGCCTGGCTCCCTCCATCTGTCCAGTGCTGGCTCCTCCCGTGCCCTCTCAAACATTTCTTGGACCACCCGTGCTCATTCCCACCTTCACACCTGTGCTTGTACAGGTCACCCTTCCCAGTACGCCTGTCCCTGAGCCAGAGGGTCCTCCTCAAAGGCTACAGTCCCCAGGCTGTCTGCTGGTCTGACTAGCCTCTCAGGAAGCAGGCTCTCTGATCTCAGATGGCATCTCATCTACACGCCCCGTGTCTCAAAACAAAGTTGTAAAATCTGATAAATACAAATTAGTATGCTCAAGTTGAAATAATAGATTAGAAATAGCCATCATCAGCTTTGGGAAAACAAGGTTGAACTGAAAAGAAAAAGTGTATAGGCAGGAAAAATAGGGCAGCTGAACACCAGCGGGTTTCCTGGCAGTAAATGTCTATTGTTTACAAGATCCGAGTGGAGAGCCACACACAGTCTGGTCTCCAATAGGTGCCACCGCCAAGGAGAGGCAGCGTGCAGAGCAAGCCTCCTCTTGGTGCCGAGGGTAGGGGGTCTGGGCTTCATGGTGCTGTTTGCCAGGCTGGACCCTGTGCCCTGGGGGCTCCTGAGCACGAGGCTCTGGGGCCCTGGCCCTCATGTGGCTCCTGCACAAGCCGGCGAACACAGCCTGCAGGAGAAGTCTGCTGGGGAAGGTGCAGCGCTCGCACGACCTGGGAACCTCACGAGAAACCCTTCTGCGGCTGCAGGAGTTGAGTCCTGGCCTCATATTTCCATTCTGGAAATGTGTCTGAGGGCAGGGTTGACCAGACCAGCTAGCTGGCCCAGAACAAGGCTGGCCTGGTTGAGAATACCCGGGGCAGGGATGACGGGGCCCTGATCCAGAGGGAGGCCACTCGGAGGAGCCCCCTCACAGACTCAGTAGGTCTTATGATTTCAAGGGATCATAGAGGGCAAGAGTACCCCTCCTTCTCCAGAAAAATCTACAAAACATAACGTATCTCCCATAAGGACCGTAATTCAGGCACAACAGGGGAATTAGCTGCTGGCCAGGGTAACACGTGCAAGAAGGTGGCAGACACAGGGCCTCTGGTCCCCGCTCTGGGCCAGTGTGCGTGTGTGTATGTGTGTGCACGTGCATGCGTGTGTGTGTGAGTGTGTGCGCGTGCGAGTGTGCGTGCATGTGTGTGTGTGTATGTGCGTGTGCGTGCGTGTGTGTGCGTATACGCACATGCATGGGAAGCGTGGGGATGAGAACCAAAAAAGGGGCCTGTCAGGATGGCAGGGCCATGCTCCTCTTCTTTCTCTGGAAAAGCCCTTAATGAAGAGACATGAAAAGTAAATGCAATGCCTGATCTGGAGTTGGAACCTATATAAAGAAAAACAAGCCATGCTATAAAGGACAACAGTGGGACAATGGGTAAAATTTGAATATGGACTGAATATTAGAAAGAGGGCAGCCTCACTATTAAATGTCCTGGCTTCCATAATTGCGTGGTCTTCCTGCAGGAGGATGTCCTTATCTTGTTAACAATTGTTGAATTTAAGAGTAGATGGGGACTCATTCTTCTTGCAACTTCTCAGTAAAAGCAGAATTGTAGAATTTAAAAATGAAAAGTTAAAAAAGGGAAGTGCCCTTTGTCATCAATGCAATGCTATTTGTGTAATTGTGAGAAGCAGGGAAGGGGAAAAAATGGTGGTCTGAGTGTTGATGGCCAAAGGCCTGAGGACTCCCCTGGGGAGGCAGAAGGGCTGCGCCCCGTGACCTGGGCACCCAGCTGGCCTTCCTCAGCTGCGAAGGTCTGTTCAGAGAGGCGTGAGGCCTCAGAGGCTCTTAAGTGTAAAGTGGAAGGTGGAGGTCAATTGAAAATCGATTGTGCTGGACAAGCAGGTCAGCTCCAAGTCAGGGAGGCCTTCTTCTGGGGACAGGCTGCTCCTCCCCATGACAGCAGTCCTGGGGCAGTGGGGGAGGGCTGGGAGAGCACCTGCCCAGCCCTGCTCATTCCCGGGCCCCCGTGGGCCTGGATCCTAGAGCAGCTGTCACACGCTCAGGACCCGCCCCTGGCACTCAGCCTGCTGTGGACGGGTCTCACCTATTTGGCCTCAGCTTGTACATGAACAAGATGGGTCACCCTACAGACCTCATCCACGTCACAGAGGCTGACGCTAGAAGTTATCCAGGTGGAAAGGAGGCTCAAGGCCCTGGGAAGGAAAGCTGTTGTGTCGTTGGTTTCGCTGGGCCCTAGAGGCACCTGTCCTGTCTGAGGTGCTCAGCCAATACTAAGTGAATGGCTGATCCGTTCATTCAGCAAGTAGTTATTCAGTGGTGTGCCAGGCTGAGGACTGGGACCAGTGGCTGACTGGACTGCCATACACAGGCTTGCTCCTGGGAGCTGTTGTTCTAAAGGGAGCGCCAGACCCATAAATAGTAGCTGGGGTGGCGGGAGGAGCCCCCGAGGGAAGAGGCTCTGGGACACTGGGTGGGCGCCTGCCCGGTGAGGTCCCTGCAATGTGGAATCAGGATCAGTCAGCCAAGGAGAAAGCAGGTGGGGAGCAGGCATGGCTCAAGGGCTCGCAGCCACACGACGGCCCGGGGCCCACGCTCAGAACGGCCGGGGCTTGATTCAGTGCTTAGCTGTAGCAAACCTGAAATCTTACTACTTTTACCATTGAACTTGTGTTCTCTAACTGCCATCCTGGGACAAGCAGGCATGCGTGCTCGGGGGAGATAGGCAAATACGGGCATAGCCCTGTTTACATAGGCCTTCGGGAAATCTTGGGAGCACAGCGCTCCGGGGGACTGTGTGGGGCCGGACTCAGCGAGGACAAGGAGAGCTTGTCACATGGACAATGGAGTAAGGGTTGGAGGGGCAGCCCCAGAGGGACTCTGGTTCCCTAGGCCGTGATGACAGGAGAGAAAAGAGAGTGATCTTCCTTCCTTCCTCCCTTGCCAGTAAGTTGAGGTAGAGAGTGATGGTAGGATGGATGTGCCCTGGGGTTCAGAAGTGAAGTTGGAACAGTTGAGTTACTTGTGTGAAGTAGTCACACTATTAAATGCATATGTGAGTTATGGATGTGAGATAAATGCTCTTATATTTGCATTTAAACAGGCCTTAAACAATAGAAAGATGAAGGGTAAAATTCATACTAACAATTAAACATTTTAATTTCTTTTTACTTAGAGTGACATTACATATCAAATTAAATATCAAATTAAAACAGAGAACAAAAGGAAGACAAAGGAAGAAGCTTTACCTTTTGGTACCTGGTACCTAGAGCAGTGCATTTCTGGGCTTCGTTCTGCAGTGGTGCCCTGGGCTGGTGGGGAGGGGGGTGGAAAGGGCAGGTGAGAGGATGTGGGGGAGAAGGGAGGGGCTGGGGAAGAGGCTGGGAGAAGAGCCCGTGTGGTCTGGGGAGATGGCCATCTGCCAGGTTGTGGTCACTCTCGGTAGTGGGGCAGGGTGACAGCGGGCCACTCAAGCGTGCTATTTCGTACCCTCTTGGGGACAGTCTGGGCAGGGTTCAGGGCAGAAAGGAAGTAGCCCCTTGGCTGATGTCAACCACACAATCTCATGCACTGGGCCTTCGTGCAATGCTTCACCTGAACAAGGCTCTGCGGCTGAAGAGTTCGGAGACCCGTGGAGGAGGCGGTCCCTGGGCTGAGTTCAGGGCTGACCTTGTGCTTGGCCAGGCTTGCATCCCAGAGCATCTGGAGGTGGGGGGCGCTTCCTCCTCGTCTGGGTCTGTGGGAGCTGTGGTTATGGAAAGCGACTTATTTCACTGACTCTGGTCATGGTAACGTCCCACCCCTAGCCTAGAGGTGATCTGGGCCCCGAGTGAGGTCTGCCGGCAGGGAAGGTCCAGCCTCTCTTCTGCTCATCAGCCCTGCTCTGCACCCCCAGCTGGAAGACGATGGCTTGTCTGGTGTCTGGGGAGCGTTGCCTTCCACTTGAAAGCGTGGATGATGAAAGCCTGGGCTGGTGGTGATGGAAGCGGCTCCATCAGCTCTGGGCCAAGTGGACACGGCGGCCTCCATCTGGGGCAGGTTGGGGTCGGGGGGGGGGGAGTCACCAATCCCCCCCCACCAAACACCCCCCCAAGACCTCCTGTGAGAGAAGCAGCGGCTCTGGGAGGTCAGCGAGGTGGGGCTGGGCGGGGTGGTTAGGGAGTGAGGAGGAGGAGAAATCGGGCTTCCTCTGAGCCACCGCAGGACCTGGCTCTCTCTGCGGGCTGGCTCACTGCTAATCCTCACGCCGCTTCTCCTAACCACGGGCAGAGCAGCTGCCATCTCCAGAGCATTGATTCCGTGTCAGAGATCTTCAGCGTTTCATCTCGGATCTTCACATGAGTTTAACTGACCGAGGGATGGTGGGCACAGATGTCAGGCACTGGGGCTCCTGAGCCAGACTTCCCGCTGTTCCTGAGTGCTCTCTGGGATCCCAAGGCCCACCCTCGGGGGCGCAGAGATGTCCAGTGCACCTGCTCACCTGCAGCCCCAGTGATGTCAGGACAGAGTCTTCAAGTGGTTCTCTGAGCGACTTGGCCCCTTCCATGACCACCAGCAGACGCCAGGACCTTTCATTCATTAGGGGAAAATGGGGGCTTTCTGAGAATGATTTCTGAGAAATATGGATACTTAGAGGCCTTTGAAAATGAATCCCTGGAGTCCAGGAAGTCGGTGGTATGGCCAGCCTGTGGATTATTGCACGTGCTGGAGCTGGAAGGGAGGCAACGTGGGTGCACAGCTCCCAGGACAGGTGGACATCTGGGTTTGAAAGGTGGAGCCAGGGCAGGGCCAGACCCCCAACCCCTTAGCTCCCTGCTGCTCGGGTTAACTCAAGTGTGATGGTTCTCTGGGACAGGGATTGCTCAAGGAGGTGGCAGAGGTTGCGAAGGCTGCAGAATGGGAGGCCTGGCTGGGGATCTCCAGACTCCTAGGTTTTTTTTGGAGGGATTTTTTTTGGAAAGTTACTAGTGACCTGACCGAAAGAAGCAAGGGGAGTAAGAGAAATGATGAGTCAGAGGCTAGCAACTCCCACCGGGCTCTAGGTAGATTCCAAGAAAAAAAATTTTTTTTAAAGCACAATGGGGGCGCCTGGGTGGTTCAGTGGGTTAAAGCCTCTGCCTTCGGCTCAGGTCGTGATCTCAGGGTCCTGGGATCGAGGCCTGCATTGGGCTCTCTTCTCGGCAGGGAGCCTGCTTCCTCCTCTCTCTCTGCCAGCCTTTCTGCCTTGTGATCTTTCTCTCTCTCTGTCAAATAAATAAATAAAATCTTAAAAAAAAAAAAAAGGCACAATAGAGGGCACTTGGGTGGCTCAGTCAGTTAAGTGCATTTGGCCCAGGTGACGATCCCAGAGTCCTGGGATTGAGTCCCGCATTGGGCTCCCTGCTCAGTGGGGAGTCTACTTCCCTCTCTCCCTCTGCCCCTCCCCCCTGCTCTTGCTCTCTCACTCTCTCATGCTCCTCTCTCTTTCAAACAAATACATAAATAATCTTTTTTAAAAATCACAATGGAATTTTCAACGAATTGCTGAAACACATGGCATGTCTTTATTGAGATATAATTCAGATACGATAGAATTTACCCTCTTACAGGTGCATAACTCATTGATTTTTAGTACGTTCACAGGGTTGGGCAACCACCACCACCACTAACTTCAGAACCTCTTCACCACCCCCAAAATAAGTGCCCAACCAAATAGGCAGCCCACCATTCCCTCCCCCACCTCCCCAGCACTGGCCAAGCACTAATCTGCTTTCTGTGTCCACATATTGCCTAGCTGGACCTTCATATAAAGGAAACCATACAGTATGTGGTGTTCGGTGACTGCCTTTCTTCTGCTTTGCACGTCTCCAAGGGCCATGTAGGATACATCGTACTTCATTCTTTCTTATGGCCGAATAATATTCCATTGTGTGGATGTACCCGATTTGTTCATCCATTTGTCAGTTGAAGGGCCCTTGGGTAGTTTCCACTTTTTGGTATTATGAACAATGTTGCCAGTAGATATTTGTGCACCTTTGGTGTGGAAATATATTTCCGTTCTCTTCTTGGGTCAATACTTAGGAGCAGAATTGCTGGATCTGTAGTATATTAACTTGTTGAGGACTGCTGGGCTGCTTCCCAAAACACCTGAACCAGGTGTATGAGCGTTCTGATTTCTCCACATTTTTGTTCACGTTCATTGTTATTTGACTCTGATTCTAGCCATCCTGGCAGGTGTGAGGATGTAGCTCGGTGTGGTCTTGATTTCTATTTCCCTGATAAGGAATGCTGTCAAATGTCTTTTCATGTGTTTAGTGTCCACTTGTATGTATTCTTCAGAGAAATGTCTATTCAGATCCTTTGCCCATTTAATAATTGGGTTTGTCTTTTTATTATTAAGCTGTCGAGTTTATTTTAGATATATTTTAGATTCCAGTCCCTTATCAGATTTATGATTTACAAGTATTTATTCCATCTTTGTCTTTGCACTTTCTTGATGATGTCCTTTGAAGCCCAAAAGATTGTAATTTTGAGGAAATTCAATTTATCTATTTTTTTTGTCTCTTGTACTTTAGAGGTCATATCTTTTAAAAATTGCATAATCCAAGATCGGGAAGGTTTAATCTTGTGGGTTTTTTTTCCTAAGAGTGACCCTTACATTTAGGTCTATAATTCATTTGAGTTAAAATTGTACATGGTGTGGGGAGAGATCTAAATTCTTTCTTTTGTATGTGGATATCTAGTTATGCCTTTTTGGTATTTGTTGAAAGATTACTCCTTCCTCATTGCATGGTAGGTCTTGGCAGCCTCGCAGAAAATCAATAACTGCAAATGTAAGTGCTTGTTTTTGGCCTCTAAATTTCATTCCATTGCTCTATGTGTCTATTGTTAGCCAGTCCACACTAAGTATTGTAACTTTGCAGTAAGTTTTGGAATCAGGAAGTTTGAGTCTGAGGTAGAGTGTCTCTTCCCTGCTGGGGTCAGGCTGAGTGTCAATCTGAAAGGCCTTCTCCTCCCAGCAGTGATGCCATCGCATCATAAGGAAAATACAAAAAACCAGGAGTTCTTCTCACATCCTGGGCTGGAGAGCGCCATTTTCCCCTCTAGGCCTTGCGGGAGGTGGGCATGATCCCAGGCTGGAGAATGGGTACCCTGCCCCAGCCCTTTCCTGGCTTCGGGGTGAGTGGCCACGTTCTTCTGCCGAGGCCTGGCTCCTGCTGGGCAGTCCCTCCCCCCGTGTGTCCACCCCCACCTGGCCCGTCTGGAACGACCGTGGCTCACGGTTCCAGGTCTCCTGTTCCGCATGTCCTCTCTTGCCAGGGCCCTGCCACACACACTCTCTGAGCGTATCCCCCTCGCTGCATTCCAGCACTCACCGCACCCCCATACATCTTTGCCTGGGTGCTGCCCACCCAGGGAAGGAGCACCCAAGGGCAGAACCCTCGCAGCTGACCTGGAGAGCCTTGCAGGGGGGAAGATGAGACCACCAGAGGAAGTGAGGCCACCCCCCAGGGCTGGGTCGTGGCCTCTCCCCACACAGAGCCCAGGCCCAGGCAGGGGGCAGCAAGGTGCCTCTCTGCCCGAGTCTGCTGGCCCTGCTCCCTTCAGAAAACAGGCTCTGCCCCATCTTCATGTATTTATAATAGCCCTCCCTTGTTTTGTCGAGCTGTGTTCTCTGTTTATCAATAAAATCAATGACCTAAATGCCACGCCAGGGGCTGATTGGAAATCTCTGCTGGGAAGCTCCTTCTGAAGCCCTCCCTCTTCAAAGAGCTCTTTCCATAAGGAGGTCATGGTTCTGGCTGTGCACAAGCCGTGGGGGACCCCAAGGGCCGAGGCTCTGCCATGTGGCCAGGGGCTGTTTTTCTCGTCAGCACCCTCTAAGTGGATTTGGTGGGAACGCCCAGCATGCCGCGAGGGGTCTCACCCGAAGGGACTCCTGCGTAGGAACATCAGCTGGATGAGAACTCAGTGGCCCACGAGGCACAGGCCGGCTCTGGCCCCCAGGCCCTACTGCCACCTTCAGCCCCACACCTGCCCCTCAGCCTGGAGCTACAAGCTAGGCTGACCACGGGAACGTCCATACCGGGCTGGGCAGCCTGGAGCCCAGTCTCAGGAGGGCTGAGCCTGGAGCACTGAGCTCTGTAGGACAAGCCATAAGGAATGCCTCTGAGAGGCTCTTCTAGGCCAGGGGCCTCGTGGCGGGCAGCCCTGGGCACTGGGCCCTCAGTTATGGGCACAACCCTTTGTCCATGGCCAGGCCCGGACCTTTTGGGGAGGTTAGCTGTCTGCGCTCCACTTCCTCTGACACCAGTGAATCCTTATCTGATGTCAGCTGTGTGCCAAGCACCGTGCTGGGCGTTTAAAATCCTGTAAGACGAGTGCTTTTAAATCCTCCTTCAGGCGCTTGGGTGGTTCAGTCGGTTAAGCATCTGCCTTCAGCTTGGGTCATGACCCCAGGGTTCTGGGTTCCCAGCTCAGCAGGCAGCCTGCTTCTCCCTCCCCCAGCTCCTTCTCTCCCTCTCTTTCAGGTGCTCTTTAAACAAAACAAAACAAAACAAACAAAAAGTCCTTATTTTACGGGGAGGGAACTGGGGCCTACACAGTGCAGGCAGTGTGCCCAGGCTGGAGCTGGTTGAGTGCCGGGCTCAGGCTGACCCCTGGGCTGACGCACTGAGTTTCACAGCCCAGGCTGCCTCTCCCACAGCAGCGCAGCCCTCAGGGCAGGTTCCTCAGACCAGGTCGGCCGACCCCTGAGGTCTCAGAAGCCCTGTCAGAGGCAGCAGGCCCTGCTCTATGGGAGGGGCCCGTCTGCAAGCTCAGGAGCAGACCCTCCCCGGCACGGGGCCCCGGGGCCACACTTCATCTCTTCATCCTTGGGCTATATGTTAGTCAGGGTTCTCCAGAGAAACACAACCAAGAAGATCTTCTCTCTCTCCCTCCTTCTCATAAGGAATTAGCTCACATGATTATGGAGGCTGAGTAATCCCAAGATGTACAGTGGGCAAGCTGGAGATTCAGAAAAGCTGATGGTATAAGTTCTAGCCTGAAGGCCAATTGACTAGAGACCCAATATTTCAGTTTGAGTCTAAAGGCCAAAAAAAGTCTCTGCTCCAGCAGTCAGACTGGAGGAGTTCCCCTTTGCTCCTGGGAGTGTCAGGCTTTTGTTCTAGTCCAGCCTTCAACTGATTGGACGAGGCTCACCCATATCAAGGGAGAAAATTGGCTTTACTCAGTCTACAGATTCAAACGTTAATGTCATCCAAAAACACCCCTATAGAAACACTCACAATATGGTTTAATCTATTATCTGGGCACCTAGTCAAGATGACACATAAAATGAACTGTCACAGGCTCTATTAGGTCCAGGAGCCCCAGGTGTGCCCCAGCTTCCATTCATACACCCTGCTCTGAGACCAGTTTCGGCTGTGTGGCCCGGATGTGGATGGGACCACTTAGCAGCTTGTCCCCTGGGCATGCCCTTCACACTCTGAGCCTCCTTTCTCCTCCATCCGTGGGTGTATGGCTCATAGCCCATGACCCGTGTAGAGTACAGATGAGGGCACTGGGGCCTAGAGAGGTCCCACTGTTAGTCAGAAGCATTGCTGGGATCTGACCCGGACCACCTGGCTCCCGGCCCCAGCCCTCACTGCCCCTGCTCCTGCTGGGGGCTTGCGCATCTTCCCCCACTCTTGTGGGCTTATGGCTGTTCCTGAAGCTGAACGGCCTGCCAGCCTAGGGTCCCTGGAGCAGGCTGGGGTGTGCAGTATGATGCTGAGGCTGAATGGGGGGCTTAGGGTGATGAGGATGAACTTTTCCTGCTAACAGGGGACCACATCTTTCCAGGAACCTACCAGGGGCTGACCTGGGGGAGGGGTCTAGGAAAGGCGGTCAGAGGGAAGCTACATGGCCTTGAAAGGGGCAAGGCTCCCCATGCCCTGGTGAGATGACCTTCATATGGAGACCCCTGGACCTGGCATAAGTTTCCAGACAGAATGGTCTTCGTGTGCAGTTTAAAAATGGCTTCTTCAAAATCAATACAAGCTCTTAGAATTCTGAAACACATGCTGAGATTTGTGGAACTGAGTCCAAAGTAATGGGGTGTGTGTGTGTGTGTGTGTGTGTGTGTGTGTGTGTGTGTGTGATGGGGGTGAGGGTGCTGGTGAGCTTAGAGAGAGGCTATAGTCTTAAAAAAGCCCTGATAAGCCTTCCAGCCCACAGGACGGCCTGTGAAGTCCCGAAGGGCAGATCTGAATCCTGCTCAATCTGGTGGGCCCTTGACAGGGTTCTTTTAGGCTCAGGACCAAGAGACAGAGGCATTTGGATCAGGAAGGAACATCCCTGGCAGGGACAGGCTTGGCCTAGGGCCACTCACCGCAAGACACCACCCTATACATAGTTCACACTTTCTAGGCCTCATCCACTCCTGTCTTTTGGATGAGGCCCTAAGGGAAAGGCGCAGAATCTCAGCGGGCCCGTGATGCCAAGACAAGCCAGGCTCTGGTCACTGCCCACACCGGACCCTGGGAATCAGCCCCTCTCTATCCATTTTTTCCTTGTCCAAGCATCAAGGCCTATAAATCCACTCTCTTTTTAACCTGTAGTCTTCCCAAGCAATGTAAGCCTTGAAACCATACATTTAATTTGCTTGTTTGTTTTTAATTATAGCTGTCCTAGTATTGTGAAGTGGTAACTAAAAGAAGTTTTTATTTCATTTTCTTAATGATTATTGCTGTCAGGCATCTCTTCATGTGCTTATTGGCATGTATATCTTCTTTGGTGAAATATCTACTCAAGTGCTTTGCTCATTTTTACATTGGGTTGTTTAGTATTTTTGTTGTTGAGTTTTAGAAGTTCTTTATATATTCTGGATATTAAACTCTCTATCAGATGTATGATTTACAAATATTTTCTCCCCTTCTGAAGGCTGTCTTTTTACTTTCTTGACGTCTTTTGATGCACAAAAGATTTAAATATGACAAAGTCCAATTTATCTTTTTTTGTTGTTGGTGGTGCTCATGTTTCTGATTTCATAACTAGAAATCCATTGCATATCCAAGGTCATGAAGATTTACTATATATTTTTTCTATGAGTTTTGTGGTTTTAGCTCGTTATTTACGTTGTTGATTCATTCTGAGTTTTGTTGTTGTTGTTGTTGTTCTTTGCATACAGTGTAAGGTAAAGGTCCAATTTCATTCTTCTGTATGTGTATACTCAGTTGTCCTAGAACCACTTGTTGAAGAGACTATTCTTTCTCCACTGAATGGGCTTAGCACCTCTGCTAAAAATCAACTGACCACAGACTGTACTCTTAATTTTATTCCATTCGTTTTCACGTCTGTCCTTACGCCAGTTCCATACTGTTTTGACTGTTACTGGTTTGCAGAATGTTTTGATATAATGAAGTGTGAGTCCTTTGACTTAGTTTTTCTTTTTTAATATTGCTTTGACTATTCAGGACCTCTTGCAATTCCGTATGAATCTGAGTACCTGCTCTTGCATTTCTGCAAATAAGGTTTTGGAAATTTGTTGTTATTATAAATGGAATTTTTTCCCTTAATCTCATTTTCTAACTGTTCATTGCAAGAAAATACAAATACAGTTGATTTCTGTCTTTTGAGCTTGTGTCCTACAACCTCACTGAGTTCAGGTGTCAGTTTTCATAGTTTTCTTGTGGACTCCTTAGGACTGTCAATACATAAGATCATGTCGTCTTTAAATAGAGATAGTTTTACTTCTTTCTTTCCAATTTGGATGTCCTTGTTTTTTGTTTTTTGGTTTTTTTTTTCTTGCCTAATCACTCTGGCTAAAACATCCAGTACAATGCTGAATAGCAGTGGTAAAAGTGGACATTCTTGTTTGATTCCTAATCTTAGGAGGTAAGCTTTCAGGCTTTCACCATTGACTATGTTAGTTGTGGATTTTTCATAAATGCCCTTTAAAATGTTGAGGAAGTTCTTTTCTATTCCTAGTTTTCTGAGTGTTTTGATTGTGGAAGTGTATTGAATTTTGTCAAATGCCTTTTCTGTGTTAATTGAGATGACCATGTGGGCATTTCTCCCTTCTTTGTACTAATATGCTGTATTATGTTGATTGATCTTATATTGAGCAATTCTCACATTACTGGCATAAATCTCACTTGCCATGGTGTAAAATCCTTTTAAAATGCTGATAAAATTGGTTGGCTGATATTTTATTGAGGATTGTTGTATCTATATTCATAAACAATATTAGTCTGTAATTTCTTTTCTCATGATGTCTTTATCTGGCTTTGCTATCAGAGTGATGCTAGCCTCATAGAAAGAGACAGTACGTGTTATCTCCTCTTCTATTTTCTGAAGAGTCTGAGAAGGACTAATGATCATTTTTCTGTAAGTATTTGGTGGAATTCAGCAGTGAAGCCATCTTTTCCTGGAATTTTCCTTGTTGGGACATTTTGGATGGTAGATCCAATCTTTTTATCTGTTATAGGCCTGTTGAGATTCTCTATTTCTTCTTGAATCACTTTTAGGTGATTTTTGTGTTTCTAGGAGTTTGTCCATTTCATGTAGCTTGTCTAATTGTTTACCATTGTCTCTTACAACCCTTTTTATTTCTGGTTGATAGTAATGTCCTCACTCTTATTTCTGATTTTTATTATTTATGTCTTTTTAAAATTTTTCTTTGTCAGTCTAGCTAAAGGTTTGTCAATTTTGTTGATTGTTCAAGGAACCAACACGATCAACACTGCTTCTTGCTTTTTACCCTTTCCTTCTGGATTCAATTTTCTTCCTCTCGAAGTGTACCTTTTAAAACTTCATTTTCAACAAGAGTTGGCTAGTGTTAATTAAACTCACTTAGGTTTATTTGTTTGAAAGTATTTTTTTAAACTTTTCTCTCAAATAATAGTTTAGCTATCTGGTTAGCTGATATTTTTTTCCCTATCAGCATTTTGACACTATTATTTCATTATCTTTTGGCTTTATTTATTATTGTTAGGTTTGCTAACAGTTTAAACACCTTTCTTCTGTAAGTATTCTTTCTCTCTTATTGCTTTTTGAGTATCTACGTCTTTGTTATTTTTCATTTTCATTAAGATTAGACCAAATGTTGATTTGTTTTTGTTTATTCTGTTTAGAATCACTGTGATTTCTGAATCTGAGGGATATCTCCTATTGATTCTATAAAAGTCTTGTAAAGTGGTCACCAGATACCCTAAATGGTGGTTGTGAGGTTAACTAGGACATCTGACCCTAGATGAGCTCAACAATATAAACCTTTCCCAGAACTCGGAGCTGGAGAGCACCCAACCGGCCCTGGCCGATTACAAAGCAATAATAAATCACCCCACTGCACTATCCTACATAACCAGCTACTCCTGCTTCTGTAAAAGAATAAGCTTACTGCTGTCGCTTTGCTCTTGAATGGAGACATGTCCACCTGGATATGTTCTGGTCCTTTGGAGACATACTCACCAGGATATGTCTTCTTTTTTTTTTTTTTTTTTTTTTACAGATTTTATTTATTTGACAGAGAGAAACACAGCCAGAGAGGGAACATAAGCAGGGGGAGTGAGAGAGGGAGAAGCAGGCCTCCTGCTGAGCAGGGAGCCCGATGCGGGGCTCGATCCCGGGTCCCCGGGATCATGACCTGAGCCGAAGGCAGTCGCTTAACCCAGGCACCCCATGTCTTATTTCTGTGGAGACATGCCCACCAGGATATGTTTCGTTTCTTTAAAACCCAGACTGCCGTAGGGTCGGGGGCCCTTGCAGAGACTGGACTCTCTAGCGAGTGGTTGCTGGCCAGCTATAATAAACCTCTCATTGTTTAACCCTTAATGGTGTCAGCGGTGATCCACTGAGCGTGCCCTATAACAGTCCCAGCCATTATATCGGTGAATATTACCTCTTATTCCTTTTTCTTTCTATTCTTTTCCATCTCTTTATGATCTCTGTGCTATATTTTGGGTAATTCTTCAATATAGCTTCATTACCAATAACTCTTCTGCTGTGTCTGATCTTGTCATTCTACTGTTCTAATAAGCTTTATTTCAATGACCATTTTTTTTTCATTTGTAACAGATGTATTTGACTTTTTAAAAATACCTGGTTGGCTTTTTCCCCCAATGGTATCTTGTATGCCACTGTGGCCATCTCTGGACTCTCTCTTTAGTTGGCCTGTCTCCTGTTCCCTCTGTTATTGGGATTGTGAGCTTATTCTCTGTGGGATTTAAGCTATGGGAGTTCTGTGGGGTTGAGGGAGGTTGGGTGTTTGTTTCCATCAACAGCCTAAGGCTCTTCTTGGCCTAGAACCACTGTTGATGGTGGTTTCCTGGCTTGGGCTTCCAGAATCATGCATGTAGTATGAAATCGACACTCAAGATGATACAAGTATAGTTAAAAATTTAAGCAGAAGTCTGTCAGCCAACGAAGTTTGTTGTCTTGTTTGCTAGACATTGTTACTGAAGTTGTAAGCCTTTAAGTGTGCATGTGGGGAATAAGGGTCTCAGTTCCTACTCTGTGCCTCTCCTAAGTCTGAGCCCTTGCCTCCTCTCTTCTGAGGACCGTTAAAACCAGATACAGGCTGAGATGTTCTACAAAGTGCCAGTTCAATGAAAATTAACTTGCCAAAAAGTCAATTTTTCAAAAAATGATTTGCTAAAGACAGAATTTGCCAAATTTACCCAATTAAGAAACGTTAGTTTCTTTGATGATAACCAAGTTTGCAGCTACTGGGTGACATAGTTTTAACAGTTTTTAAAGATTTCTGGGTAGTTTTGACTGGCTGGCTGTTGTTTGGTTTCATGGCAGCCCTCTAAGAAAGGTTCATGGAGTTGGAGGCTAAGATTACACAGTGCAATCAGTCTTTTTGTGACTATATTCAATCCCCAGTCCTGCTCCAAGCCACCGCCTTGCTTCCCTCTTTGTCAGTGCAGTGTTGGGTAAGTGAATGTGGCCTAAACGTTGTGACTTCTCACTCTTCATTTCTGTCCTTGGAAATGGTCCTCATTTTCTCAAAAGCTCAGCCATGCATTTAAATGTTGCTTGTTATATTTTGTCCAGTTTTTCTAAGGGGTGTGTGTGTGTGTGTGTGTGTGTGTGTGTGTGTGTACAAAGGATTTCCAGGATCTCCAGGATGTGGCATTGCTAAAATGGAGCCCACGGTGCCCTTTCTGTTGACGAGGAAGCACAGGCGCACAGCAGGAAACCCACCTGACGGCTGCTGCGCCATGCCTGGGGGCAGAGTGGAGCTCTGAACCCAGATCTACCTTCTCCTGCCTCCTGAGCTGATGGCAAAGGATCTTCCTTTGAATACTTGAATCCTCCTCCTGGTTCACAAAATAGCTTTGAGGAGGAGGGGATGTGAGCCCCCCATGGCTCCCGGGCTCTCTAGGTGTCAACTCTCCACATTGCCAGGACCCTGGACATCTACAACATACACTTCCAGTGGATTCTCGCAGCAAGTGTAATACCACACTAGCAGTGCCATTTATAGACAACGTAACTGAGGCTCCAAGGGCAAAATGTCTTCCTACCTTCCCCTATTTGGTAAATGGCAGAGATGGAACACTCATCTGTTCCATTGACCCCTAGACTCCACCAGAGTGATGTGTGTTTCCATGTCTCAGACTCTGGCACAAGTTGGCCCATGGGGCAGAGAGCAGGGGGTGCCCAGATCTGGGGGCAGCAGCTGTTGGCAGAGACATCTACAGCGCTGAAGGCAAAAGCAGTGGGGGAGCCTCCTATAGGCCTGACGAAAGGGGATGTTGGGAATCTACATGAAAAATTTTAAGATTTTTATTTATTTGAGAGACAGAGATGGCGAGAAGGAGCACACGAGAGAGGAGGAGAGGGAGAAGCAGGCTCCCCACTAAGCAGGGAGCCAGATGTGGGGCTTGATCCCAGGACCCTGGGATCATGACCTGAGCCAAAGGCAGATGCTTACCTGACTGAGCCACCCAGGTGCCCCCTATATGAGAAATCTGAAGCTAGATCAGGAAGACTAACTCGGGACTTGCTGGGTGTCTCAGCAAACCGGCACAACCCTGGGCTCTAGCTGAGCCTCAGTGTTCCAGCACATAAAACAGGATCATATTGTGTGCCCTGTGCCTTAATTGTAGGCTTTTCTGGGTCTCAGGTGCTGAGAAGGCATTAGCACAGACTTTGTGAATGTCAGGAGAGGGAAGCAGGGAGCAGATGACTGTGGCGACTATTAGGAAACTCCTAGAATTTTGGGGGGTTGGTGTCAGAACTGGAAAGGGCTATAGTGTCAGAAGAGCTTTGGCCTTGTCTACTCAGGTAGCTTGGTATGGCTGCCTGGCGCACTATGTTGAGAAAGATCCTGAGGACCCATCTGGGCTCGGCTGGGGGTGGAGTGTTTCTGCATGGGACTCTATGCCCTCCGCAGGGAAGGCAGGCGGGATGGGGTGTGAGTGGCGGCTCCACGGAGGGAAGTGATGGAGGCATAGTGAGGATAGGACCCTTAGGTTCTGCCATGGGGCCCACCTCCTGTCCCTGGCCTGGCATGCCGAGGGACACCCAGGCCCGTTCTTGGGCCTCTTCTTCCCAGGAGCGGCAGATCCTGCCACGCCCCCTCCCTCCCGGAGAGCAGGTTAATGTGCAGTTACATATTGCATGAGGCAGCCCGCTGCTGAAGCACCCGCGCTTCTTGCTGACAGGCAGCCTGTCTCGGAACCCAAGGCCCAGAGGGTCCCATTAACTCAGCGGGGCAGGTCGATTGCACCTCAGGAAGGCCCCGCAGGGCTGAGGTGCTTTGTGCAGGAGGAATGTGTTCCCCGGCATGCAGGCCACAGCTCACGGGCACGGCCTTATCTGAGGCCACCTTAGCCACCCACTCTGTGAAGCAGAGGGTAGCCGTGCTCGGCTGGCAGCCCACGGGTAAGCGTGCCTGGTTCTGAGTTCCACTCGCTGGGAGTGGTGGCCCCAGCCCACCGCAAACTGTGCTGGCCTGCGTCGCCTTGCCCACTCCTGCCCACGACGGCACCTGTCTCTGTCACCCCTTCCAGCCTCCACTTGGCTGCCTCCCTCAGCCATTCTTTTAGCCACTGACCCTCACCTCCACCTTGAGAGAGCTCAGATGACACGTGTCCCAGACTGTCCGCATGAGTGCCTGGCACGCCCAGCTGGGCTCACCTGGTGTGGGAGGGGAGCTGTCACAGGTGTATTGGCCTATACGCTTTACTCTGCCCAGAACGATCCATGTGACCCATAGCATGCTTCCCAATCAACATGTCCCACAGTTAAAAACTGCCTTGTTGGGGAACCTGGGTGGCTCAGTTGGTTAAGCATCTGCCTTTGATTCGGGTCACGGTCCTGAGGTCCCAGAATAGAGCTCCCTGTTCAGTGCGGAGTCTGCTTCTCTGTCTCCCTCTGCCCCTCCCCAACTCATGCTCTCTTGCCCACTCTCTCTCAAAAAAATAAATAAAATCTTAAAAAAAGAAAAGAAAAAAACTGCCTTTTTCCTAGACCTGTTCCAACAGAGACAAGATGGGGGCTTGTTTCCTGATAGGAAGACATGGGCAAGTCTTGGGGTTCCCTGGCCACCTCAAGGCCCTCAGTACTGCCCTCTGTTCATCTCTCTGGGGTTTCCCCCAAGCTGGATGGGCAGGGATGTCCTAGGTACACTCCTATGTAAGCTAGAGAGAGATCTGTGGTGCTGGGGTGTGGGCCACATCGGGGCTCCCCTCCCTCTACTCATAGATCTTTCGTCAGAAGCCAGGTCTGAGCTGGCCAGCACAGGAGGTGATGAGCTGGGGCCCTCAGGAGAGTGTGGCCATCGAATGGGGTTTCTTTCTCTTGCATACTTGCATGCCTCTACCCATTCCTGGGGAGCCCCGCTGGGCCTACCCCTGACACGGGGTCCCTACGATACCCTCGGTTCCTCCCTGGGGTGTTCACGTGCTGCTGAATGGGCAGTCTGGGTGGTAAGGTGTGAAGCTGGTGTCTCTGAGCTGGTTTTTCAGAGGAAGTGATACTGGCCCCGAATCCCGTGGGGTTTATCCTGGGGCCCAGAGCATGCAGCAGTGTGAGCTGGGGGTACAGGAAGGGCGTCCATGACTCTCCCTGTGCGGCAGAGATGTGGGATCCTTGTCAAGAGGCTGATTAGAGCCCATGGTCTACCCCCCACCCCGAAGCTCTCACTAGCCACTGCCTCCCCACCGTGCACAGGCACGCTGGCTTCCCAGCCTCTCAGCTCCATCCGGCCCTCCATGCAGGGTATGGCTCCCCAACCTGTCCCTGGGCTTAAGCCTTCAGCCAGGCCAGTGCCAGGACCGAGACTTTCTGGACTCTGGGAACCCAGAGACCAGTGGCGGCCCTGCTCCAGCCCTACTTGCAGGAAACGCGAGGAGGCACACCAGGAAACCTCCCAGGCTCCGACATCCCGTCCTTGGAGGTGCCCCGGGGGTCTGTGAAAACGGTGTGCCGGCCCCTGGCCCGGCAATGGGAGGAAGGTGCAGCTGGTCATCCCTCCGCCCAGTCTCCCCCTATGAACATCGTCAATAAAAGTGTCACCATATTTCATTAAACTGAATTACGAAGGGGATCTGCTATGGCCAGCAAAGTGCTGGGAGCTGACAGACGCAGACCTCCTGGCCCAGGGGCAAGGAACCAAGCACAAAGGGCGGGGGGCCCCACCGGGCCAGCACAGTGTCCCCAGGATAAGGTCACGCCAAAACCCACATGCCCCGTCAAGGGGACTAACTCCCAGGGAGGGCGGCCTGCTCAAGCCACAGAACCAGCCCAGGGGGCCAGGCTGCAGACCCCTGAGTCGCGAGCTGGCCACCTCTCTGCCCCCCAGCCTGGGCTCCCCTCCCTGGCAGACTCGTCACCCCATGAGCTGCACCCTCATAAAGGAAAGTAGTTATGGGGCACCTGGGTGGTTCAGTTGGTTGAGTGTCTGCCCACAGATTGGGCTATGATCCTGCGGTCCTGGGATTGCAGGATCCTGGGATTGCAGGATCCCAGGGTCCTGTGTTGGGTTCCCTGCTCGGCATGGAGCGTGCTTCTCTCTCTCCCTCTGCCTGCTGCTCTGTCTACTTGTGTGTGCTCTCTTTGTCAAACAAATAAAGAAAATGTTAGGGGAAAAATAAAAGGAGAATCGTTACACATGGTGTGACCAGAGGCCTTAGGTCAGAGATTTAGGCCCAGGCCTGGGCTCTTGGCTACACCCACGCTCCTGGAACACTCATGAGGGACCCTGTGAGGCACAGACACCCATTTGAGGTTGTGGGAAGGAGAAGCAGGACATATCTGGATATACTCTGTAACCCCATGTCACCTCCACATCTCTGAGACAACCAAGAGGGGCCCAGAGCAGTCGTGCCTACAGCCCATGTTCTGGAGGGGTCTGGGGAGGAGCAGGCTCACCCACAGTGTCATAGCATGAGCACTCCCAAATCCTGTGTTACACGTGGGGTGGGAATGAGACTTCCTGCTCTCCCTCCCACTCCGGAGCCCAGATCTGATGTTCCCACCTCCTTCCTGGTTCCTCTCCTTCCAGCCCTTGCACTAATAGGGCAAGCTTCCATTAAGGCTAATGACGGGAACTGCCACCAGGAGACACCCTTTGATCTCAGGGCAGCAGGAAGCAGAGGGGTCAGGAAGGGGGGCTACCCTTCTGACAGCCCACAGCCGGTGATGCTGGCTCTCTGAGTGTCCTAGACCTGGGGCTGGCAGGCAAGGGAGCAGGCGGCTGGGCTATGGTTAGGGGAGAGGGGAAGGCCCCTGACCTGGGTGGGGCTTTCTGCAGAGGTGGTCCTGAGGGCTCCCCACGGGGAGCTCACTGGGGCCCAGCATGCCTTGACCCATCATGGCTGCTCTCAGCTCCAGGAGATGGGAACGTTCATTTTCTAGAATCCCTCTGGGAAATGTCCCTGCCATGCAACGGTTACAACCTTTAGGAGCCTGACGTGAACAGGCTGTACCGAGGCTTCTTAAAGGGCTCCCCACGCTGCACCCCTGGGGGCCACTGGGGAGGAACCTCAACCTCTGGGCTGCTCCTGCCAACAGGACCCCTCAGCAGCTGCACCTCAGCTTCTGAAAAGCCTAAAAAGGCACAAATGGTCCTACATATTCTCTCATCAAGGTGCATGCCTTTGGGGACCCCCACTCTACAAAGCTGTCTGAGCTTGAGGGCAGCACCAGCCTGGCCTGGAGGAGAGGAGACAGTGACCCACAGCTCCTGGACAGTCCACGCAGGGGCAGAATCCTGGGCAACCCTCAAATCGGACCTTGCCTCTCCCTGCCAGCAGGAGCCGGGAGTAGAAGGAGGTGGGGAGGGGATGTTGTGAAACATGGCACCCCACTGGGCCTTCTGGTCTCCCCAGAATCTTCCTAGCAAAGCCAACACCAACCCACTGACGACGCAGGCCTGCGGGGTGTGGCGGAAGGCGGTGGGACCAATGAGACTTGCAGGGGCCGGAAGGGCATCACTGGAGCTTACCTGAGAGGAGCCCTCCCGGTGCGGACCCCTGCCAGGTGGAGTGAGGCAGGCTAAGAAACCGCAGCGGGTCCCCCGGCCCCCAGGATGGGGCAGCAGGGATATTGGGAGACACCGCCTCTGAGCTGTTGGGGCAGAGGCTCCCACACAGGCCAGCCCATCCCCATCCCAGGTCCCAGGCATCCTAGTGCCAAGGGTCTTCCCAAGACTTGGCCATGACCATCACCAGTCTAGGTCCAGGGAGCACCGGACATGAGTCATTGTGGGGATGGGTTAGACAGACAAACAAATGTCAGAAAGGAAGCAGAGACCGAGAGGAAGGAAAACAGAGACCAGCAGGGAAGAAAACAGAAACCAATAAACAGGAAGACGGGAAGACAAAGACAGAAAAAAGACAAACAGAGAGGAGAGGGAGAGGGAGCAGAGGCCTGGGCCAAGACGAGAGAGGTGAGCAGTAGGCTGGTGGCTCGTGGAGAACAGGTTGAGGGGGCATGGCAGCAGCCAGCCCCCACATTGTCAGGGCTGGGTGCCCCGAGGTGCTGGGCCTGTCTGAGGGACTTGGGCTCTGCTGCTGAGCAGGGTGCTGGAGCTGAAGGGCTCCTGGGAGCCAAGGCCAATGCCTACTTCACAAAAGCTGCTGCCGCCGCCAGAGATGAGCCCCAAGCCAGACCAGACCCAGAGACCCCGATCTTTACCCCGGCTCCAAAGCCATAGTTGGGAGGATGCATGTGAGGCCACGGGATTCAGGCTACCCTGATCCAGGGACTGTGCAGGTAGGATTGACCCTCCTCATAGGTGACCCCTGCCACTCCCCAGATAGACAAGTCGGGGACCCTATGTCCCGCACGTGGTCACAGGCAGATGGGTGGGCTGACGGCCCATGTCAAGAGACAGGAAGGTATCAAGGGCCAAAATCATCCTATGGGAGGCAAGTCTAGGGGTGCTATGGTCGAGCTCCCTGCACTCCTTTAGGGAAGCGTCTGGCCCTAGAGTCTATGGTATCATGGACAGTTGTCCCAATTAGTTCTGCTGTGGGCGGTGCCAGTCCCTGACTTATATTTGCAAAAACGAAGTTGCTAAGGCCGTTGGTTTATATTTGGCGCCGGGCCCTTCCCGTCTGTGTGACTCTTGCAGGGGTCCATACACACTTCGTGTCTTGGTTTTCTCCTCTGCAAAGTGGAGATGGGAATGCCTAGGGTCACTGGGAGGGTGGACTTCACGCACATCAAGAGCCCCAGCTGTGTTAGAGAGGGTCCCCCAGGCAGCTGGTCCTTGGGGTGCTGGGCCCCGCGTGAGCCTGCAGAACGTGAGCCTGACGGTACCCGCCTGGCGCGCTCTGGAGTCAATACATTGGACTCCAGGAAAGGGAGGGTCAGCAAAATCGGGTAGCCAAGCCCTTGCTGAGAGGCAACGGAAACTGTCCCAGGAGTAAGTGCCAGGCCATAACCGTAAAAAGGAGAGTCCGGCAAGACAAACTAATGGTCCTTCAGTGGGAGAGGCAGACAGCTGGGATTCACAGGCAGGTTTCCAGATCAATACTTGTGTGCTGATTTGCTGAAGAGGCTTTTATGAAGTTTAAGCAGAGTTCATTGTTAAATACTCTTATGTACAAAGGATGTGGGCGGCCGTATTAATTCTTTTTCTTTTACAGATCAATAATTACATTGCTGATTTGCTTAAAAGGCTCAGGTTGAGGCAGGGGTGAGGGAAGCGGGCCTCCCTCCTCCAGAGAGCATGGCTGAAGGTCCTGGAGGACCACGCTGTGGTTGATGAAAATCACCAGGGTCTGGGAGAGGCTGGGTGACAAAGGGACAAGTGGTAAGTCTGTTGGCCTGCGAGGCGACCAGTTCAGGATCACCCCCAAGCCCGATCCTCCTTCTAACTCTGTCCTCTCCAATCTTTCTTGAAGCCTTCTCCTGGAGCTGAGGTGAGAGTGAGGTCCTGACTTTTTCTGGAGGCCTCTCTCTTCATCCCGGTCAGTGCAGACTGTTCTGAAGACAAAAAGCTGGGAGACAACCAGAAATCTGTGACCGAAGCCGGTGTCATCTTCAGGCCAGAAACCAAGCCCACCTTACAGGGAAAGAAGGCCAGGTGAGATGGCCATGGGCTTTTCTCAGTTGTGACTGCCAGCCTTGATGTTCATTCTTCAATGTCACAAAACCAGTGGAGTGTGGCTGATGTCTCAGTGTGTGTGTTCTAAGGATCGCCTTGCTCACTGCTGACTGTCAGTCCCAGCCTTGTCCGGCAAGGTGTTTGCATGTGTGGGAGCTGGGGTGGTCTGCACAACAGTAAGAAGTGGGCGGAAGCAGGCTTGGGGCTACTCTTTCCTGGCCCTGGAATAGGCTCCTGGGCTGGGCCCACTCGAAGGGGATCAGCTGGAGGATCCTGGTCACCTCATTTATCCATGCTTAGAAGCCTGAATGCACGTTTTTATAAGAAAGAAAGAGGGAGGAAGGGATGGAGGGAGGAAGGAAGGAAGGAAAGAAAGAAAGGAGGGAGGGAGGGGCAGTGTGGTCAGAGCCATCCACCAGTTAACTTGTCTTGTCTGGGTGGTCACAAGGTTTCCCTGTCCAGGCTGGGACTGATATCATCTGTTGATGGCTGTATAGGGAAGCCATGTCTGAGTTCAGTGGTGAAGAGTGTTTATAATTGATTAATAATGTCTGCCACAGACATAGTGGAGATGGTGGTGGCATGTCTCTCATATGTTTTCAGCTTCACATGAACCACAGAATCTGCTTTGCACCAAGAGAACCATCCAGTTTGAGGCCTTATTTGCAGTATCTCTTGAAAAAAGTCAGATCCCGGCTGCGGAGGCTCCTAGGGTCTCCCATCTGACCCCGCACGTGTACACAGGTGCATAGGGGCTGCTGGAAGGCCATTATGAATTCTTTTTCATCTAATAGCCTGGTCAGGAAATGGAAAGGTATATTACAGATCATTAAATGGGTAAAGGAATTTGACAACCTTTGATCCAAGTCAGGAAAATAGATGGCATGAATTAATTTGCAGGCTTGTGGAGAGAAGAAGAGTCATCCTTCAATAGCAGTGACAAGCAGGGAGTTCATCCCTCGGGGGACTGACTCCAGGGAAGGCACACAGAGGCTCTCCTGGGAGCAGAAAGCTTGGATGCATGGGGGCCGCGGCCTCCCAGCTGCCCTCCTCTGCTCCAGTCAGAGGCACAGACATGTCCCCCACTTCACATAGGCCACTGTCTTGACTCCTAAGAAATGTCCATGGAAGCAGGGGACAGCTGTTGGGGGCAATGCATGTACACGGCACCTTTGTGTGACTGGGGTGTGTGTGTGTGCGCGTGTGTGCGTGCGTGCGTGTGTGTGCATGTGCTTGCGTGTGTGTGCGTGTGTGTGTGCGTGTGCACGCACGCAGTGCTCAGGTCCCACCACCACCTGGCAGGAGCCCTAGGACTGAGTCTGGGGGGCACTTGCCACTTGCTGGTGCGGAGCTGACCCTGCAAGGAGGCCAGGGACAGGGACCTAGGGTGGGACCATCATGGGAGGCTCACAGATCCAATGTCCAGTCAGAGAGCTTTCCCCTTGGATGCCTAGTAGGTATTCAAAAGTCACCTGTTCTGGGGGCTAGGGAGGGGGTAGGGAGGGAAAAAATGGAACAAGATGGGACCGTGGAAGAACACAAACCATAAGAGGCTCTTGATCTCACGAAATAAATGGAGGGTTGCTGGGGGGGAGTGAGGGATGGGGTGGCTGGGTGATGGACATTGGGAGGGTATGTGCTGTGGTGAGTGCTGTGAATTGTGTAAGACTGATGATTCATAGACCGGTACCCCTGAAGCAAATAATACGTTAAATGCTAATTAAAATTTTTTTAAAATGTCACCTGTTCTGATCTCCCTCCCCAACCAGCCTCCCTCCTTTGTTCCTCCTTCCTTTGGGTTTCTTAGGCTAAAAGTCCTGCTGTCTCCCTGGGGGTCTCCTTCTCTTTTCCTCCCAATTCCACCTTCCAGCAGGTCCCGTGGCCTGTACCTTTCACACACACGTGGAATCTGGCTTCTGCTTACCTCCCAGCCCATCCTGCTCATGCCCCTATTGTCTTTTACTCAATTCCTACACCGGCCTATACCAGTTCTTCTGTGCCGACCTGTCTTATAGTCACCTTTTCCCAGAAGCCACAGTGGTCCCTCTAAGGCCTAAGTTAGGACCCTGCCATCCATTCCGCCTGATGGCAACTTCTTTGACCTTGCTCTGCTCTCCCTCAGGGCCCCTGAGCTCTGCTGACCCCTCAGACTCATCGTTAACCCACCAGGCCACCCCTGGCCAGGGCCCTGGCTACCACCTCAATGATGTCTGGTGAATGCTGCAGCCCTTTGGGC
The DNA here is from genome assembly GCA_004023965.1 of Spilogale gracilis. Classification (NCBI taxonomy): domain Eukaryota; kingdom Metazoa; phylum Chordata; class Mammalia; order Carnivora; family Mephitidae; genus Spilogale; species Spilogale gracilis. Next base: position 181,818 of record PITA01000895.1, read on the forward strand.
GGGATCACGTTGTTTTTGCTGCCGCTGTGGCCCAGCGCCCAGAGCCAGACCTGACCCACAGCGGGCCCCCAGTCCAAATCTGCTGAATGACTGAAGAGGCCCGAGCAGGCCCAGTAGGCACAGTGACAGACATGAGCCCACAGGCTTCCAGGAGTTGCCCTCCAAGTACCTGTACCCTGCTCTTTCCTGGCCTGGAGGAAACCCCTGGTACAGATGAGAAGCCCCATCGAAGGAAGAACTTCCTGGGAGAGTGGAAGTGCTGGGCATGAGCCCAGGGGAGGAAATGCCCCAGCTGAAGCCTGCCCAAAGGGTGTGAGAATGTTAGCAGGGCAGGACACAGGGAAGGCTTTCCATCCTGACAGAGCCACAGGTACCAACGCTGGGAGGTGGCGGCGTCTGGGCCTGACAGGCCACTGCACGGAATGCAGATTGGCTGGGCTCGGGGCCGTGTGCCAGGAGAGGACTGCTGGGAGTCACAGCATCATGGACCCCCAGCATCCCTTGAAATGCGGTGAAGAATTTTCATAGGGTGGGGTGACAACATAATTTTTATATTTTGTGAGTCAAGTGGGCGTAGGACAGATTGGAGGGGAGACAAAATGCAGGGAGAACAGTGAGGAGGCAGTGTCCCAAGCCAGGCAGAAGTGGGAAACCAAGTCAACAAAAGGAAAGCAGGAATGGGGGAAGATGTGAGCAGTTTTTTGGGGAGATCCCAGCTTCCCTACTCACCAGCTGTGAAGACCTAGGCATGTTTCTTTATATTTCCCATGCTCAATTTCCTCACCTGTACATTGGGCTAGCAATGAGAATCTTCCAAGGGGAGACTGAAGCTAGATGAAACATGTGTGCAGAACATCTGCCCAGAGCCCACATTCCCTGCAGGCTGACCCCCCCGTCCCAGTCTGTTCTGGTCCCCTGAAAGGAGCTGAATGTATACAGCATCTCTGAGCCTCCATCTCCCCTCTGGTTCCCTGCCTGCCTGCAGAGAGTTCAGTGAGAGCAGACCTTTGATGGGTAATGAGACCTTTCTTGAAGAACACCCTGTGTTCAGCTGAAACTCGCCCTTAGTATGCAAGAATGCTGGATCCATTAGCTTTGAGTGCACCGTCATATTGCTGTTCCTCAAATAGAATTACTTCCTACAATTATCTTCTAAAAAGACAGGCCCTGGAATATGGGCGAGAGGTGCCAGGAGGCCAGAGCCAAATCAAATCAGGGACCTGGCTTTTCAGAGATGGGTCTGTGGCGCTGGGGTCCACATGGCACCCACATAAGTGTGGACCACAGGACCCCCACCTGTGCCCCAAAGCAAGGACACCGGAGCCCCAGCCAACAGAGGTGGAGCAAGGACACTGCTGAGTGAGGGAGGAAATGGTCGGCATGAGAAACATGAGAAAGAGAGACTCTGTTTAAGATAGTCTGCTCTGAGTAGATCCAAGTCTACGGTGGCCTCATGGCCCCATGTCATCTGTCCTCCCTGCCCTCCCTACATCGTCCTAAACAGATTTAGCAGCTCAACGTCAGTGACATCAATACTAATCACACCAAACATTGTCCTAAAGACCTAGATGCATCCTGCATTTAATCCTTAGGTCAACCCTACAGGTGGAGAGACAGCTCCAGGGAAGTGGCTGGATAGGAGGGAAAGCCCCTGAAGGGGTACCAGAGTGGAGGGAAAGAGACAACCTGCAGGGATACGGGATAAAGGGTTCCAAACAGAAGGCACAGCTGAGCAAAGACCTGAGAAAGGACACCTGTGGTGGGCTTGACAGGGGCAGCCATGGCTGGAGTGACAGACACAGGTGCTGAGGCAGGAGAGGAGATGAAACTGGAGGGTGACGATTATGTACAAGAGTGAGAAGGATGGGTTCGGTCTGGCTGAGTAGCAGACGCTAGTGGCTTAGGGCAAGAGCTGTGGGACCCAGCATGCACTTAAGATTCTAATGCTGCGTAAAGGGGCAAGGCAGTCTGGTAGGACTAGTGACGTAGCTGAGGTGATTAAGGGGAGGAGTCCAGCTGAGAGGGGGCCCAGGTGAGGGAGGATTCAGGTCTAGGAGAAGTCCGAGTGAAGATGTGCTCTGGTATTCTGAGGTGGGCAACAGGGCATCCTTAGGAGGTGGGGGGTAGGGTGAGAGAACGGTGGTGAGGGCACTCAACGGGGTTTTCAATTCAGGGAGACCTGGGGAGGACCTCTGTCCACATCTGGCCCCTGGGTACGTCAAGGGGACACAGTATATAAGTAGTTGACAAATGAGTCTGGAGCTCAGGAGAGGCGGGGCCTAGAGGAGGCGGGGCCAGGGAGGGGAGGATCCCAGAAGAGGCGGGACCAGGAAGAGCCGAGGCCTGGGCTCGGGTCTGAATTCCCCACCCAAGATGTGGCAAAGGACATGAAGGGGCTCAGTGAGATAGAAGAGGGACAGTCTCGGGGTGTGCCCTACTTCTGCAAGTGAGGGAGAGGAGGGCAATGTCGGCCAAGGAGGGGGTACCAAAGGGGATGTCTCCTGGTAGAAGGTCTGACTGCCCCAGGCTCCGGGTCACCAATTCCATCCAGGCTGGGCCAGGACTGGTGCTTCCTCTACACAGCTACACACAGCTTTCCCCGTCTCACATGCTGCCTTTCCATTCCCCACCTTGAGTCTGGCCTCTAGGGATCCCCAGAACATTTGTCACCACGCCCCCTCTAATCCCCTCCAGGGTGGGGCCCTGCAGCTGCCTGCCACACCGAAAATACTGGACTGTATCTCATACGTCTCTGTACTCTCATAGCACTTAGCAATAATAGGCGCTCTGAATGCTTGATCCATTAAATTAAATAAACCAGGGCATTTTCTTATCTCATTCCTGTTCAGAAGTGGGCTTGCCTTCACTTGCATCTGGACCCATCGTTCAGCTCACTGTAGTCTGTGGGGCCAGGAGTCACAAACATGCCAGATTAGGATCGCAGTCAATATCTGTTTTATTGTCCTTCCACACCAGGACCGCGGCACATGATCGATCGCCCTGCTGGCTGCTGATAAGGAGTGCTCTCAGTGCGGTCAGACAAGCCCTCAGGCGCCAGGGCTTGAGGACTCTGGCCTCCTCGCCTCCCCACCTTCCCAGCTCCAGAAAGCTCTGCCCTCAGCCAGTCCACCCCCCACACTCTGAGCTGGCCACTGGCGGGGCGTGGAGGTGAATTTGCCGTGAGCGACACAGAGTGGGGACACAGCAATTCCTGGCCCCTGATGGAGGGGCTGGTCTGGGAAGCAGGTGTTTCTGATCACAGTGGAGGATGCCAGGATACCTGATACCCACTGGTCACCTCTTGTTGGCTTCCTGAGTGAAAGCAACTTGTTCTCACTTGTTGGGCCCCACATCTGAGCTCACTATTCAGAAGCAGCCCACCCTCTGCCCCTCAGTCATGCTGTCTGTGCACAGGGTCGTTACCTTCCTCACCCTTGTCAGGGCTGCCCCGGGACAGTGTCACCTGTCCTGGCACCCTCAGAGTAGAGCTCCCTGCCCTAGCAGACTGGGGAGAGGTGTGGTGGGGTGTGAACATGTGGTGCCATCCCCCATTTCAGTCTAAGCTGTGACCTAAGACCCAGAGGACCAGCCCTCACGCCACAGAACCAGAGTCCACAAGCGGCTGTACCTTGGTTTACATTCTATTTCCCTCTCTCCAACACTCTGCCCCCTCCTGGTTGGACAGAATGCATACACCTCCCCTGGTGTTCAAGCCCAGTTGTCCTGAGGCTTGCGCCCTGCTCTTTCAGTCCCCAGTTTCTGAATGGCCCTCAGTGCAGACTTAGAGTCCTTCTGGCAGATGGCCCCCATCACCCTCCCCTCCAAGGCACCCACCAGCAGAGCTGTAGAATACACTGGAATGCTCATGGGATCTCAGCTGATCCTTAGAGGGACTGAGAGAAAGAGACAATTACTCCCCATTCACAGATTAAGACTCAGAACCTCCTGGTGCCTTTCCATGATGCTTCTCTTCCCTTGCTCCACAAGGAGCTTACCTCTTCCAGCAGGACCTGCCCCTGTGGTTAGACACCGAATGAATATCTGCTCTCAGACCAGTCTGCTCTGTCCGGGCCAGCTCTTTCCACCTAGCTCCCTGGGTGTTCCGGCTGGCACCGGTGCCAGCATCCCTTTACCTGCCAGTGGCCATCCCTGAGTTAAGGAAGGGGTATGCGCGGGAGCAGCACAGAGCGTGTTTACCCAAAGCTGCCTTTGCCCCTCTACGCGTCCGCACAGCCTAGAGGCAAGGAGGCTCCCCTGCCTTGCTCCAAGGCAAGCTGCTGCTGCTCTCACCCTCTGCTCCAGGGTGGACATCCAGCCCAGACCACACTGGCCAGCAGCAGCATTAGCCTCGGCACCCATAAACTCTAATGGGTCCCCCAGCAGGGCTATGAATTCTCCGAGCCAAAGGTAAATGGCAGAAAAAATGCAAGACTGAATTTCTGAGATGCAAGATCCTCCCTGTACCTACCAAGAGGTCTGGCCTTTTCACCTCTTGGCTCTGTCCCCCTGCAGAAGCCCCTCTTTCACTTCCCTGTCCCGCAGCCATACCCACTGCTTCTCACTGGAACAATCCCATCCATTAGTTGTCATAGTAACCAAGACAGGGCAAAGTCATTTTCTAGAGGGGGCCCCGGCACAAATTATGGCTTCACACCAACTTATTGCCAATCTTTTTAATTAAAATATTTTGCTTTCAACCCTCCTAATGGCAGAGATCAGTAAACAAGAGAGATTGAATCACTGATATTGAAGTTCCCACATCTCTTAAGTAGCCACTTAAGAGAGCCACTTTACTGGTGGGACCACAGTAAAGCTAGAACAAGCAGGTGCACCTAACCTGCAAAGGCCAGCCTCTGTGAAGGAAACCAAATGAAGTCCAGAGTCCTGAAAGGATATATATTTAAAAAAAAATAGAACTCTTGAAGGACAGAAAGATCTGTAAGAGTTATGGTTACAATTCAGTTTCCAGGAACGATGATGTCAACGTTGCTGGCTGCTCAATTTCTATTTAATGAAATTGCCTGGTCTGACACCTGGAGGCAGAGCCCTGTGTCCTTGGGTCCATGGTGTGTGGCGGACTGATAAGGGGGCCACAGATCCCACTGCCCACTTGCTCCAAAGGCCCCTCCCACCCTTCTTTCCCAGTTAATGTCCTTCCAACAAAAGCACCCAGGGAGCACTTCCCCTCCCAGCAGGCCCTTCAGGGTGGCTAGAAGCTACTCAGCAGGAAATGCCCTCCAATGAGTCTCTAAATCTAGTGAAAGGAAAACAAAGGGCCAGAGAGGAGGCCCTCATTCAGCCAGTCAGGGTCACACAAAGGGACCAGAACCCAGCCCATTCACCAAGGCTCCTTCCGTGTGTATGAACTGTGCTAATGGCTGTCACTGCCTTCATCTATAATACGAAGTAGGAACCTTTAGCTTTCTTAAGCTGACATTTCCTATTAATTGAAAGTGCTTCAAATGTGTGTGAAGGTGTGCATATGTGGGTATCAGGGTACATGTAGGCATGGATATGAGTGTATGGTGTGTATGTGTGTCTACACTATCAGAGTCTATGTGTGAGTGCGGGAAGGTGTGTGTGTGAGGTGTGAGTGTACAAGTGTAGCACAAACACAAGCACAGATACTTCTAGGTTCTTTGTTCCTAAGGACTGGGGACCAGTCAAGGTCTCTGTAACAAAACAGAACTGGCTCCTCTTGAATGAAACAGACATCACAGATGCATCTAAAACCAGATCGTAGAGAAAGATAAAGAGATGAAAGGTATATCTGGAAAATCCTGGCCAATATGTGAAAAAAGCTGACATGGAAATAATAATAGCAGACACACCAGTGTGAGGCAGGAGGTGTTAATGAACATAAAGGACACTACAGCTATGTCTACCGATAAGGTTGACATGTGTGCACTTGATAATACAATCTTGCAAATTCAGTAGAATTTGCATAAAATTGACAAATTCTCCAGTTCATCAGAAGCCTTAAAACATTTTTTTAAAAAGATTTTATTTATTTGACAGAGAGAAACACAGCCAGAGAGGGAACACAAGCAGGGGGAGTGAGAGAGGGAGAAGCAGGCTTCCCGTGGAGCAGGGAGCCCGAAGTGGGACTCGATCCCGGTTCTCCGGGATCATGGCCTGAGCCGAAGGCAGTTGCTTAACCAACTGAGCCACCCAGGCTACCCAAAACATTTTTAATATCGGGGTGTCTGGGTGGCTCAGTCCACTGGGTACCCACCTCTTGATTTCAGCTCAGGTCATGATCTCAGGGTGGTGAGATCTAGCCCTGCATCAAGCTCTGCACTTGGTGGGGAGTCTGCTTGACATTCTCTCTCTCCCTCTCCTCTGCCCTTCTCCCATAAAAATAAATAAATATTAAAAAATTTTAGAATCAGAAATGTATAAAGGAGACCAAAAATTGGTAAGTAAAAGGAAGTCTCATGAGAATTCAAAGAATGACATCATATAGCCTATATTCTGACCACAATGCAATAAACAGGAAATCAACAATTAAGAAGTAGTCTCATAAAGGTATGCTTGAGAATTTATAAATGCACTCCTCAATGACTGAAATCAAGATGAAAGTTCAAATCAGTCAGCACTGTAAGGCAAGAAACTACTACACATCAAAACTTGCGGAAGGTAGTTAAAGTAGGATTTAGAGGAAAATGCATCGCCTTGAATACATCAATTGAGAGCAACAAAGATTTTAAAGTACTTAAAAAACAGGAAAAGTAAAGAAGTGCTAAAAGGCAAAAATAATATAAAATTTTTAAAAGTAAAAAGAGTATAAATAAAGCTGAAGTTACTTCTAGTGTTTATAAATACTAACATAATTGATAAGGAAGGAAGGAACTATCTTCTGAGGATCTGGGTACCCTCTCCCCAGACATGGTCTCTAAGTCTGACGGAGCAGCCCCCCATAGTTCTCAGGGCCCCTGGAGGCTTGCTGGACCTTGCCTTTCCACCAGCCCATGCTTGGAAAGTGGCAGCAGTGATTCCACCTGTCTCTACCCTGCCTTCTTCCCAGAGATATAAGGTAAGCAGAGGAGAGTCAGGGATGCCCAAGCACCTGGTCAACCAAAAAGCTCCGTGTAATGGATGAGATGCATCGTCAAGTGGCATTAGAAGTTTCATGCAGATGCATTTAGTTAAACAGCCTGTTGCATGAGCATCTTCCAGTGCTATGCTAGGCTAGGAAAGAGAGAAGTGGGACCTGGATTTTGCATTCCTGTCCCCCAAAATGTGAAGAGCCCCTCAGTGGGGTGTGCTACCCCTCAAGATAAAGGACTCTGAAGATAGGATGGTTCCACCTGTGGCCTCCAGCTCTGCCCAGAGTCTATCCAGGGGCTCCAGCTCCAGGGATCACAGGAACAGGAAGTTCCTGCCAGAGGTTCTGAAGCAGAGAGGCTGCCCCCAGGCTCAGGCACTTGCCCTCTTGGGGTCTTCTCAGGACCAAAGCCAAACTCCCATGACCTGACTCCGGCTTCCTAGTAACAAGAGCTTCCATGAAATGTCCTCCTGTTGCAAGCTCCTCACCAAATCCTTTCCCAGATGTGCGTGTTTCTTCTTCAGCCAACTCTGGAAGATACCATCATCATCACCCCTGTTCTGCCGGTGCGGGAACTAGCCTCAGAGAGGATCAATAACCTGTCCAGGAAGCCAGCATGGTGAGATGGAGTGGGGGCTTGAACTGGACACTCAGATTCCCAGCCTCCCTCCTCGTGTGCTGGCCCCGTTCTGCCCTGGTCCTCCCCCTAGATAGAACGGCAGCCCCCTGCCCCCTGGCCCAGCCTCTGCCCCTCAGCAGGGACACGCAGTCACCTTCTCTTCCCTTCAGAGCCACCCCCACACTCTCTGCTTCCCAGGGATGCAGCCTTGTTATCAATCTCATCTGCCAGCAGAAGGGAGAGCTGGTGGCTGCATTGCAGAAAAGCATCCCCTCCCAGGGGAGCTGGAGAGAAGGAGTGCTGCATTAACCCCAGCTCCAGCCTGGAATCTCCCTGTACTTTCCCGGCTGCCCCGCGAGGCAGCAGCGGCCACGGTCACCGCTGCCATCAACTGCCCTGCACGCGGGCTGGCAGGCAGGCGGGCGGTGGGGGAATCCATCTCTCTCCCCTTGATATATAGGGGACCGGGGCCCCTGACCATCAAGCCAGCAGGAATTTCTCATCTGTTCATGATGTGTCCCCAGAGTGAATGTTAATCAATAGGTCCAATCTGCGGCCCCATCCATATCGCAGCCTGGTAAAAAGGGCCTCGTTATGCTCACTGGAGGTGCTGTGCTCCCTGTCCTTCTGGAAGACCAGATCTCTGGGCCACGAGAAAGCCTCTACCTCTGCCCAGGAAACATGCGCCCCACACCCCTGAGCTCGCTCTCAGGCAGTTGCCAGCCCCAGACGGGTCAGAGCCTCCACTGGGCTCACGCCGGATGCTGGGCACTGAGGTGGCTGCTGGGGGCATGGCATGTGTGCCCAGGGATCCACAGGGCTTGCAAACCGGCACTGTGGGTGGGGGTGCAGGAGTCCCGGCTTTGCATCCTGCCCCATGTCCGCAGCTAGGCCTGCTTCGGATCTGTCTCTGCATCTGTAAATCTATATAACGAGGAGCCCTGAGCCCCCACCTCTGCTGTCAGTGGATTTGCCCTGATCCTGACTTGGTTATCCCTTCTCTGGACCTAGATCTAGCCAGTCTGTTATTTGCCGCCCTGACAGTTCCAGGCCCTTCCTGGGGTTCCCAGCATGGGGAAGTCGATCGTGCAGGTCCCTCTGGACCCAGGGGAGGCCTGGGAGAAGCCTGGGACTTGCAGCACAGGACAAGGTCCCTCCTCACCTGTGTCTCCGTCTGCCCTCTGCTCCCAGAATTGTCCCTCTCCTTCCAAGCCCCATACCTGTCCCTGCAAAGTGGCTTTGAGTTGGTGTGGGTCCTGGTGTTGGAGGCTCTCAGAGGTGGAGGGCCTCAGGAAGGAAACATGGGGTGCCCATGGCTCTGCAGAGGTGGGGGCTTCTGTTGGAGAGGCAGGGACTCTCAAAGCTCCTGTGACAAATGGCCTGCTTGATTACTCTGGGTTGTGCTGAGCTCCAGGGCATGTACTGACAGGAAATCTCAGAGGCCCTTTCAAATGGCTCAGGGTCATCCCAGGGCCGCTTGGAGGGAGGCTGGCACCCCTGCCTGGAGATGCTGGCCCTCCTCTTTCCACACAGGCTCCTTCTTCCTGGCCTTACCATGGGAACAAGTCTGGCGGCCATTGTAGGCTGTCGGCTGGAGTGTGCCTGGGGCCCAGCCCCCTCCTTCCAGGGTGCTCACCTCACCTCCTGGCACTCAGAGCCCAGCGAGGATGAGTGGACTGAGCCCTCTGTGTTCCCCTTTCTTTTCTCATTCAGGGAGGGGGCTAAGCCCCAGCCTCTTGGCTTGTTTGACAGGGTTTCTAGAAAGTCCTGAGGGAGGCCAATGGAGAGCCCATGGGTTTTGGAAGTCAGGGATGGTGGAGTATGGAGCAGAGCGACAGTGAGCCCTGCCCCTGAACTTCAGGCCTTCTGGTAAAACGTGGCTAGAGCTTTCCTGTGTTTCCCTTACGGCGTCTGTGTGTGTGTGAGAGAGAGAGAGACAGAGGCAGAGACAGGCGCTGTCATGGTCTTGGTGGCCAACTCCCCATCTTGCAGGTGGGTGAGGGTGTGGAAAGGAAAAGGGAAAGAGAGGATCCCAAACTGCAGACCCCAGAAGCCTCTCCCTTTTCCTGGGTGCCCCAGCGTGGAGGTCTGTTTCCTTGATTTTCCCTGCTGCCCCTGCCAGCCCACCCTCTGCTCGCCCTGCCCAGGTCTGTGTGCATATCTGGGCAGGAGCCTCTGAGGAAACGGGGGTTCATGTGGGGCAGTAAGGAATCCTGACTCCCTGCTCCCTGCCACTCTACTCTATCCCAGAGACGGGTGTCCATACCTCAAGCAGGGACTCCAGAGGTGGTGAGTCCACTAATGATGTGAGAGGTCTTGAAAATGAGGAGCAGGGAATTTGGGGTGCCATTCCCCTGCCCTAAAGGAAAAACAGGGCTGTCAGAGCCAATGGTGAGACCCACAGTGGACAGGACCTTCCGTTCTGATCTTGCTCTACCTAGACCAAGCTAACCTTGGGCCAGTCACTGGCTTGGAGAGTGACATATGGCTGGATTTCTGCCTCTTCTTGTCTCTTGGCAGGGTGTCCTTGGGTAATTGGCCATGGAGGCTGATTCTTGGAACCTCTGTCAGGTATGCCAAGATTCCAATTTGGAAGTTCCTGCTGGGCCACAGCTCTCAGTCCAAGAGAAGGGGACAGAAAACTTCCGTTTGGGACAACTCTCACAATGGGGAGACCTGGCAGTCAGCGTCTCACCATGCAATTGGACCGGGGGTGGGCAGCCTCACAGAGAGCCTCCTGGTCAACACCAAGGAAGTGTCTGTCTATGAGACAGTTTCCCCTAAACAGGCCAGAAAGTATGTAACCAAGCCACTGGGCCTAACTTCTAGGTTACAGGAAATACAGGGAACAGAGGTACAAGTTTGAGGACACCATGAAGAAATGATCAGGTGGATCCCGGACATGGCCTTTCCATGAGTGAATGAGGCTGGATTCTTCAAAAAGACCATATCACAGAAAGGGCTGTTCTCAACTTAAAAAGACCATGGAGGCATAACCAAATGACAGCATGGTCTGAGATTGATTAGGACTTTTCAAAAGGCCATAAATTTGGGTTTGGGCCATAGATTTGGGGGTTGACTTGTGAGATCTGAATATGGCATGGATATATGCCATATTCAGATATATATATATATATCTGTGATATTTTGGAATGATTTTTAATTTTCTTAAGTATCACAACAGAATTGTGGTTATATAAGAAAATATCCTCACTTTTGTGTGATGCAGGCTGAAATATTTAGGGGTAAAGTGTCATGATATTTGCAACTTAATTTCAAATCGTTCAGCAAAGTTAGATATCTCTGTGTCTATTGTTTGTGTGTGCACATGCGTGTGCATGTGCATGTGTGTGCTTGTGTACCTGCGTGTGTGCGTGCACAGAGGGAGGGAGAGAAAAGCCAACGCGGCGAATGTTGCCAATTTTTACAGTTGCTCACGCAAGTGTGCCTATACTATTCTTTCAACTCTTCCAGCTTCTGTGTTTGATAATTTTCATAAGAAAAAATGGAGTATAAAAGTGCCACTGTGGGTCAGCCCCGCCGGACATAAAGCTCTCCCTCCAAGGACACACGCCTCTGGCCCCTTCTTCCCCAGGGTGGCCTTCCTCCAGTCTGAGTCAGGCTTGTCTGCTGTCCTCCCGCTTCCCCACCTGCCATGCCTGGCCTGTCAGTCGTGCTGTGTGTACCTGGGACCTTTGGCCTCGCCTGGAGTCCTGCCCCATCACGCACCCCACCCTTCACCCTTGTAAACCTCACTGCACCAAGGAGGCCTTGCTGGCCGCCGGTTGGGGCTGCCATGGCCCCACCACAGACTCTTGTCCTTCCTCGCTCCATGTCCCCTTTATTCTCCACCAGACTGGCAGGGACCGTGTTTGTGTCCAGCCATGCCTGCTGTCTGCTGGGCCACAATCTGATGACCGGGCACCCCTAATGGCAGCTGCTGGGCCCACGGGAGAGACTGGGGTGCTGGGAGGAGGAAGCCAACAGCATTTATGGGGTCACTCTCTCTCAATAGCTTCTGTCCTTTCCTCAGACTGATGCCATCCAACTGACCTTGGCCTCACTCCTTTCCCCCCTGGACATATTCTTCCAGGAAGCCCTGCTCCTCTGGACTCTGGACAGGCCTGCCTGCACTGGCTGCCCCTCCCTCACCGAGGTGGGTGGGTGTTCCTTGGCCCCGCCCAGGTGAAGGGTGGGCTCCCCGGGGCTGCTACCCCTTTCCCCATAAAGCACCTGCTGGGCCCAAGCTCAGCTCCACATGGCACAGCACCCGATTCAGGGGTATTTGTCACTTGGCACAAATTAAATATGTTCTGAAAAGAAGTCAACAGAACTGAATTTGATGATGTCCAGTCCCTCCTACCGGGGACTGTGGCATGGCAGTTTTCTAATAAAGAAGGAATATTTCCAGATCCCAGCACTGAACTGGTCACCTAGCTCCCCAGGCTGGGCATGGTTTGCCGTGGGGCCCCGAGGGCCTCAGCCCACCCCTCCCCAGACCCACCCCATCTGCGACCCCGGGGAGCTGAGCCCTGGCACCTCACGGCTCTCATCTCACCTCATGGTGTTCACGCCTCCCTTTGACTTGTTCGCAGCTCCTTGGTTCTGCCGGGTTTCCCCTTGGCCACGTGGAAGGTCTGGTCAGAGCTGGGGCGTTGTGGCTGCAGGAAGGCCCAGCAGGGTCCCAGGCCTCAGGGCGCAGGCTCCCCGGTTTCCTGGTGAGCCGGAAGGGTGCCTCTGGGTCCTCCCTTCCTCAGGGCTGGAGAGAGAGGGCGTGGAAGGAGTCTACTTTAATGGTTTATTGTGAACTGGTAAGTTAACTCACAAGTGGTTCCTCTCATTCAAAATCATCCTGACACAGGTTGATTTAAGTTCTGCTCAAAACAAGAATCCAGATTTTAAGTCACCAGGATTCTAAGCAGAGGAAGGCACGCAGGTACAGGTCAGAAAGCTGCCCCTGGGGTTCTCTGCAAGGGAGCCCCAGTTTAAGCTCACTCCAGGACACCTCCCTGAGCCTCTGTCTCCCATTTGCAAGTGGAAATAATCTTAACAAACTTCTTTAGGTTTTCAAGAGTGTTGGCTGAGGTGACCATGCCCAGCCCCTAGCATAGCACACCCCCGGTGAGTGAGCGCCCCTGGGTGACGGAGCAGCGCCCCTGTGAATGAGCACCCCTGGGTGAGGGAGCAAACTACCCCCTGTGAGTGAGCTCCCTGGGGCTCACGCTCCCCAATGGAGCATTCTCCCTGCAGGAGCCTCTGAAAGGTAGGGGCCAAAGGCCCACCCAGAACTGCAGTTACTGCGGGAAGAAGGGTGCAGGCTCAGCATCTGGGGCACTGGGAGCCTCAGCCTCACTCCCCAGATCTCAGCCGAGCCGGCCCTGGTGTGGCAGCTTGTGGTCCCGGCCCCGTGGCTGCCCACTCAGCTGCCCTGGAGGACATGCCAGGCCCGAGCCTCATAGGGCCACCTCCTCGCTTTGGGCACACTTGGGGTCCAGCCCCGACCTTGGGCCTGCAGGCACACAGCTCTGTTCTCTTTTCATGCAGGTCACTGTGGTGGGAGTTAAGTCCCGCAGTGACAGCAGAGCAGAGAGACGGACCTCTGAATACAGCCCCCTGCTGGAAGGGAAGAGGCCTCCGCTGGTGCCGGCCTTCAACTTGGGGCCAGTTCTTCTCTCTGGAGAAGCGAGTTCCTCCTGTGCTGAAGGCTGGGCGGCAAGGGGCGCGGCCAGTGGGCGCCTCTCATTCCCTGAGCGCAGCCTGGAGAGATGCGCAGGTGTGCACGTTAGGAAACGCAGCTTTGCATACTTCCGCCGTATTCACACCCATGATGGCTCTGGGCAAACACAGACCCTTTCCAGTTCACAGGTGAAGAACCTGGGCTCAGAGAGTCAGGTCTAAGATGTGAGGCATCACCTCCGGAGCTGGTGTGAGATTCTGAGCCCAGCACTCCCTCTGCTTGGCCTGGCGTGTTCCTGTGAGGGTCCCTGGGGCTGGGGTGGCTTCACTCCCCTCTGGGGTGTGCATGTGTGTGTGTGGTGCATGTATGCGTGTGAGGCAGTGTGTTGGGGCTCTGTGTGTGTGTGGCATGTATGATTTGCGTGTGGCACACATGGATCTGTGGCAAGTGTGTTCTGGTGTGCGCGTGTGGCACACGTGATGGGTGGTGGGTGTGCATAGGGCACGTGTGGTTTGTAGGGCGTGTGTGTATGTGTGTTGTGTGTTGCATACTGTGTGACAGGCACATACACGTGTGTGACGTGCATGGTATATGTGGGTGGTGTGGGCTCCTGACACCATCCGTGGCCTCAGATGGGGTTCAGAATCCACAGTCCTTCCCAGATAAAGTTAGAAGCTTCTCACCATGCACTGAGCTGCCTGGGCGGCCAGGTGCCAGCACTAGCTGACTGAGACCTGGGGGATCCCACTGGCCCCGGAGCTGCTCACTGGGGTCTCCTCCACAGTCTTGTCTGCCAGCAAAGAGGGATCAGAACTCCCAAGGGGCCAGTTTTGCCCCCTCTCATCGTGGGGCCCCGGAGGGCACAGGGATGCAGGGAGCAGGCCAAGACGGGAACTGGCCTTTCCCATCACCTCTGACCTGCATGCCCACCTGGACCCTGAATGCCCAGCGGCCTCAGCATGTGGGCAGCTCCACCCCTGGCACATCCTAGAGCCTGTTGGGGACAACTCAGCCATACTGCTGCCTGTGACTTCTCTAGGACTCTCCCTGGACTTCCCTGAGCAGCCCAAGAAGTTCACTGTCCGTGACAACAGTAGGATCCAGGTTTGCAGAGGAAGGAGAGGGGGGACTCGCTGGGCTGCTGGGCAGCTGGAGGAGGGAGTAAGTCTAAAGGAGAGGTGGTAGGACAGCGAGACCTTCCATTCTAAGGGGACACCTGGTGAGAACCCGTGGAGCCAACAGAGGGCCTGGTACTGCTGCTCCAAAGCAGCAGCACCCCCAGTGCCCCCGGAGTCTGACCCAAGGAGTGGCTGCCCCAGACCGAGTACCTGTGATAGCCCTGGGAAGGCTGACAGAGCCCTCAGCCCGTCCACCCCCAGCCCGCCCCAGAGCACGGGGGACAAGGCCAGGGATTGTCCTTGTCACCATTGTCAGCTCGTTAAAGAGAGACCCTTGCCCAGGCTTTAGCTTTGCTTGTGGAATATGTCCAGAGAGAGAAGACTTTTCTTTTCCTGGGGTCCTTCTGGCAGGTAGACATCCAATGTAAGAAGTGGGAAGCACTGTGGGGACTCCATGGCCCCGCTGTGCAAGGGGGACAGGCTGGCCTCCATGTCCTCCTGCTGGATGCTGGATGCCGGTCCCAGTCGGCCTGGGGCCACATCAGAGAGGGCCAAGGACGCTTTTCCAGCTGTCATGACTGATACTCAAGGCAAATTACAACCCATGGACTTCTTCCATGGATTGGTAGTTTTTATAATGGAAGCTTCCCTGGAACGTGGCCAGGCCTATCCATTTGGGTGTTGTCTGTGCTTGATTTTGTTTAAGCAACTGCAGCACAGATCCGTAGGACCTGCAAAGCTGAACAGATAACGGCCCTTCGAGGAAAAGCTTGCCTGCCCCTATGCTGGAAGAACACACTGTAGGTCTGAAAGTCCTGTGGCCTCTGGATCCAACTGCCAATTTGCAGAAGACACAGAGGACAGGGGAGCCTGTCGCGCACCACCGCAGGGCTTCAACCGGCCACGCGCCGATGGAGGGACGCGGCCAGCACACCTTTCTTCAGTGACTGTTAACGGAGAAGGAAGACAGAGGAGGTTCTGCAAGGCTAGATTGAAAAAATGGGCCTTCCTTGGATCCAGTTCAAATAAACGATAAAAAGGAACAATTGCAAGTTTGAACAGTGATCGCATATTTGATGAGAATAAGGAGGGTGGTGAATTTTTCAGATGTGATAACGAATTGTGGTGATGTTTTAAAAGCATCTCTTTTTTCAAGATACACAGTGAGGTGTTTATAGAAGAAATGACGTGATATCTTGATTTTGCTTCAAAATAATAAAAGGGGAAGTAGCTGGGGTGTGAAGAGGGCAGGAAGGGCCATGGGTTGATGATTGGGGCAGGATGACAGTGTGTAGGGGTTTATTAGACAATTCCATCTACTTCTATGTATGTTTGGGGTCATCCATAATAAAGAGTTAATAAAATCAGATGAAATGAGGCAGAGCCCAAACAGACAGTGGGGCATTCCTCAGCAGCCCCTGGCAGCAGTTTTTCCAGCCCATTCCCTAATCCAAGCACAGTTCCCACGGCCCTGCTCCCTGGACCCAACCCCAAACGGGCCCTCACCCCAGACTGCGCAGGGCTGGAGTCCGACCAACCCAGGTGGGAACAGAGCACACGCCCAGCCAGGGACTGGGGCCAGACACCAGCCAGGCCAGGGTCTGTGGCCTCCCGACAAAGACAAGGAGGACACATAGGTAACAGCGGGAAGAGAGAGCGAAGCAGAAATGAATAAGGCAAATCACTGCAAAAGCAGAAAAATTGAAAAGCATCAGCCACGAAAATTGCTACTCAAAGTTGTATGCCTAGATAAAAAGAATGATTGCCGAGGAATATATGAATGCCCCACATTAGCCCCGTAGAACACACAAGCTGCAGTAAATGCCACAAATGCACAATTGAACAGCCCACAACTTCAGTAAGACAGGAAGCGGACAGGGATCCCTGCAAACCCACACCTACCCGAAAGACAACAGACTCCGAGCTATAGAGCTGTGAATGCAGAACAGTGAGGCCAGGATACCTGTTAGAACCTGATATTATCCTGGAGGGAGCCAATCAAGAGGGACAAATGGGACTCAAGAGAAGGGAGGGGGACAGAGTGATCCTTACTGCTGACCCGGACCTGCTGCCCGGCAGACCAAAACCTCTACAGAAAGTAGACTTCTGTAGAGTTGCTACTCTGTTTGTTTTTTCTGTTAAATAATATACATTTATCAGGGACTTTCCAATACATAAGCGGCAACTAAATAAAGATTTATGATGAATAAAACATTCCATACACAAAAGCAATTCATAAAAGAAAGGTATCTAGAAATAGTGGTGACCACAAATTATCGGACCTATGTGAAGAAAACTGAACTGCCACGGAAAGACAGAGAAAGGATTATACAAGAAGAGTAATATCCATTCTGCGATTCCAATTCTTAGGAGAGATGGATATTGCATAAGAAATTTACAGAGCAGAGTCCAAAATTACGTCAAAATGTATGGAAATTTAGTAGGTGATAAGATTGCATTAGAGCAATCTTCAATAAATAATGATGTGACAACAGATTTGCCATTTGGAAAAAATAAAGCTGTATTTTGGATAGAATAAAGTTATTTTACTCTCAGTTCCTGACATAAAAGAAATTTAAGCATAAAATCATAAAATTACTGGAAGTAAAGGTAAATTTTTAAAAAGTAATTGAGGCTTTTCTAAGCAACACCAAACAACATTGATTTAAAAATGATCGATGCATTTGTTCAAATAAAAATTTTAAAACATTTGGTAAAATAAACAAGGGAAAATATTTGTAACATGTATGACAACCAAGGGGCCCAATTTCTCAAGCTGACCAAGGCCTCTCAGATACCAATAATAAGAAGACAATCTAATAGAAAAAGGGGCAAAAATGTTAAAAAGCACTCAACCTCACTCAGAATTAAATAAATGCAAAATAGAATGAGAGGCTCTTTTTATTTGAAAGCACTGATCACCTGCACTGTCGGAAGATATGCCAATTGGTACAGCCTATTTCAAATGCAATTTGGCAAGACTCCTTTCCAAATTTATTTCCATGTACCCTTGGGCCCAGGTGGATTTTGGGGGGTGTACTACCAGGAGTTTACCCTAAGAGCACACTTGCAAAATTTGCCAAATGTCCAGTTGTCTGCAGGGACCAACAGCAGGAAAGAGCCTCGATGTCCATCAGTGGGAAACTGGTTAGCCAAGGGACAGGGATCCAGAGCTGGGGATCAACTCACTGTGGATCCTACAAAAAGACGTTACATTTGTATCATGATTCAGAGACTGTATAAACTGATGCATAAAGATTTGTTCTAAGTCGCAATGACAAGCAGTTAACAGCAGTTACTCCGAGAGGGCCTGACAGGGGGTTGACTTTTACTTTTAATTTTATGTAAATGACTTGAAAATTACTTTAATTTTACATCTTCCACCAATGAGGCCTTGTTTGAAATTCATCACAAGCAGGTGTTGCTTTTCATAAAAACCAAACCAAAACAATAATCAAAACACACGAACGAAGCAAAACAAAAGAGTAAAACTTTCGATTACTTCAACAGAGGGTGTCAAGTGTATGGGCCTATTTCTAAGAGTCTATGAACAGTAAATCATTTCAGGAGCTTCTGGGCGGTCACACTGGTCCAGAGATTGAATGAGTGCGCTCAGAGCAGCGGGGATAGCGGAGCAGGTGATGGGCGGCGGACGCTGGACCTTGACTGGGCTGGGTGAGGAAGAATGGCTCTTGCTTGCACCAGCCTGCCCTCTGGTGAGGGGCATGCTGCACTTTTCTCTCCAGGAAGTGCTTCTGAAATTCAGTGGGATTGAATGAGTTACGGGGAAGACACTCTGATCCAAATGATTTCTAAAACATACGTTAAAAAATTAAAAAACACTACAAGGTTTTATACTTAGTAAGTCATAGATGTCCCCCGAGCTGGACTCAGGGATTTCGGCGCCCCTTGGTGGAACCTCACTTATCCTAACGGCATCCCAGGATTGGTGGAGTTGGCTTGGTGGTCTCTGGGAGGCCAGGCAGCGCTGTGTCTAAGATCTGAACCCAGAACATCCAGGCTGAGTGTTGAGAGACAGGCGGTGTGTGGGACACAGCACTGGGCTTGAGCCCCAGGAGGAAAGCCACACATCTTCTCACTGTGCCTTCCCTCCACAGGGCTGGCTGGAGCCTGCATCCAGGGCGGGTACAGAAATCAACTGTGGGGGGCTTTGCTGGGCGAGGGTGGGGTTGAAGCCAGCCATGGTTGGTTTCTCCTTGCCCCTCCAACTGCCCTGGGGTAGCGCCGCCGGAGCGTGCGCCGTGACCAGGAAGGAGCTCTAGGAGGCAAGGATGTCAGCTGTGGACAGGCCTGGGTGGGGACCGGGGTCCCCGAGGTGCCCTGTCTGTGGCACCACAGCCCTGCACCCATGCCTGACAGAAAGGTGCTTGTGGGGAGCAGAGGAACCTCTGGAGGCGGAGGCAGCCCGGCCTGACTCCGGGGCGAGGCCGGGGGCCGAGCGGAAGCCGACACGGGAATGCTGGTGCGCTGGGTACGCAGAAGCAGGCCTTCATTCGATTTGGGAGCGCCTCTCCAGGCCCAGGCCTCTGGTTTGGCCCCGATTGAATTAGTCAGCTAAACAGAGCAGGAAGGAGCTGTTCACCTAATTGCACTTGATGGATCTCTTCGTCTTGTTCAGATGCCAGACACAAGATAGCTGCCCTCTCTTTGCATCGGAGCCCCAAGCCGGCGCTTCAGGGTCAGCAAGTGCTGCTTCACACGGAGGGCTTGGGGGCGCAGCCCCACCCTCCCCCTTCAGCTGAGGGGCTGGGCCCGGTGGGGGGAGCACTGTGGACAGCAGTTGCCAAGGGCAGGAGGGCAGCAGCGGTGGGGGAGCTGAGGGCTCTGGCGGGACCCCGGGGCACAACCGCGTGTCACTGACGGGGTTAAGGGTTCCTTGTCTGGGTAATTGTCTCCCCTTTAATTACAGTGACTGAAAGTGCCTCCTAATTTACTTTAGGGCCCTCAGATGACATCTTAAGAAGGATGGCATCCGCTCCCCATCACTGGCCCTGGGAAGACAGTGCCGGCCCCCACCACCATTCAAAGACCCTGGCTTCTGCCTCAGCCTCTGTCTCATGTCAGCTACTCCCTCATCCCTTCACTCCGCCCTGCCCTACATGCAGCTCTGGTAAAGACTCAAGCGAAAAGCAGTACAAGAGGGGAGATGGGCCCCCTGTCCTAGGGACCCCAGCCCCTGACAGGTAGGAGATGAGGGGCCTGAGTCCTGGTTGGTAAGGAGCCGTCCCCTAATGGCCTCTGGTAGGCCCAAGGTGACCAGATCCTTTGTTTAGGACAAATTCTGTGGTGCACTGAGAAGGAAACTATTTCAAAAGGTTTTATTTGGGAGGAAAGAGTTAGCCACGTGGCTCCTGCATCTGGAGGAGGGTGAGCCCCTCATCTTCTAGGTCATGGGGGAGGAAGGAGTGAAGAGCCTCCTCAGAGCTCAGTGCATCTGTGGGGGTGGGGCCTCAGTCGCCACAGGCCAACAGCACCACCAGGAGTGCTGGGGGGATCCTAAGTCCCAGGGGCCCCTTTGAGACCTCAGGCTCTGGTGCCACCCCCTTTTTGCCCCTGAGGAGACCCAGGGCCTAACAGGCCAACTGTGCACAGAAGGCGCTTTGGAGCGGGTGCTGGTTCCCCTCCCGCAGTGTCTCCTGAGGAAATGGGAGAGCCCCACCCCCTAGTGCCCCCAATGCATTGCATTCCAGAGCAATTCAAATTACAAAACTGACAAAGAAACCACCTTAAAAAGCTTTTAAATGGTGGGAGTGGGGGAAGGCCTTTCCAATCATAAAAGCCCAGTGAAAGGCATTATAAAAATGAAGGATTCAACTCACATCAAAATTAAAAAGCCAAACAAAATGAACACACAAGTCTCCCAGGCAAAGTTCAAAGGCACATGATGCCACCCTCGAGGGAAATGTTGTCACACGTATGATAACCAGGGGATTGGTGTCCTTACTGTATAAAGAGCTCTTATAATTCAATAAGGAGATGATGAAAGCGAGTGGGGAACAGAAGCGGTCACATCATGGAGGAGGCAGGCAGGCAGCCCCGGGAAACGCTGCAAAGCAGGAGATCCTGGCTAGAGCTGCAAGGTGATTTTTGAGTTGCTGCTTTGAGCGTTGGTCTCTGTTTTGCCTTCTTTGGAACTGCAGAGAGTCCAGAGTGCGGCCACTCTCCTGAGAGCCTCATGCCTGACCAATGGCACTGGTGTCCTGAAAGGAGGAGGTGCAGAGAGCGCTGGAGAAGCAGAGAGGCAGCAAGGGTCCCGCAGAGCCTGGAAGCGGTGTACTTCTGCACTAGCAGAGGTATCCTGCTCCTGCTCGAAGGAGGGGGCTGTGAGGCTTTGGCAGAGGCCCTTGTGGCCAAGGCAGGGAGCAGAAAAGACTGCAGACCCGAAGGGTCTGTGTCTACTAGGATCGCAGGTGGTCTCAGTGATCACCAGAGCCCACTAGTCACTGAATCTGGAAAATCTCCCCGAGAGACCCCAGGACCTCAGAGCTTCCCCACCTAGAAGGTCCAAGCTTGAAATGAAGCCAAGTGGATTTTAAGAGAAAAAAAAAAAGATGAGCTCTTTCTTCATGCCCGTGAATTATGCATTGGGAGTCATATTTGCTTTATTAGCAAGGAATGTGAATGAAAACAATAAATTATAAGATTTCACGTATAGTAAAGGTAAAAGCAATATTAAAAAAACAATTGAATACTCCATGTACGAGAATGTAGAGTATACTTCTGGGTGAGAATGGATTTGGGAATAAATTTTCTGGAGGGTAATCTTAAAAATGATGGTATCCTTTGACACAAAAATTCCTCTTCTAGAAATTTATCTTAAGGAAACAATCAGAAACACACCTAAAGCTTTATGGGAGGATTTGTTCACAAGCAGTTCAACTTAGAATGGCAAAAACTAGAAACATATTTAAATGTATATTTAAATGTATATTAATGGGGAATTCTAGTATATCCACGTATGTTAAAATCATATATTTTTTAAAGATTTATTTATTTGTTTTAGGGGGAGAGAGAGAAAGAGGGAGCATGAGTAGGAGGGGCAGAGGGAGAGGCAGAGGGAGAGAATCCTCAAGCAGACTCCATGCTGATTGTGGAACCCAATTCAGGGCTCCGTCGTCCAACCCTGAGATCACGACCTGAGCTGAAACCAAAAGTTGGACACTTAACTGACTGTGCCGCCCCCAGGAGCCCCATTAAAATCATATTTTAAAAAATCTTTAATAACACAAAGATATGCTTGAGTTACTACTATAAGTGAAAGACAATGTGTTCAAAACCCATAAGCACTTAATAAAAAAAAGTTCGTATCAAAAAAGTATAGAGGGGTCCCCCAAAAGTGAGTGGTAGTCAGGACTGGTGGAAGGGGCAACGTTCTTAAATATATTGTTTTCGGTATGGCTTTTTATATTTTCCAAGTTTTCTTCAATGAAAATGTAATGGTTTTATAATCATGTGAAATAAATGCCATTTGTAACTTAATCAAGCAATCAGCAAGGTTTGTTGAGGATCTGCTCTGTGCAGAAACTGCTGAGACAAGATTTTGTCTGTCCAGGAATCCGTTATGACAAGTGCATCATCTCCATTTTCTGATAAGCAAGCTCTGAGAGCCAGAATTACCGCCATGGCTGATGGGTTACCAAAATCTGATGATCACACCCAAAGGTGTCATGAGTGCCTCTGTCTTTCTGGTTGGACGACTGTCCCAGCTTGTGAGTGCCTGCTCCAGGCTGGGCCAGCTGAGCCCTCTTGGCCCCAGGCTTCCCAGTGCATTCCCCAGCTTTGGTCAGTTCTCCAAGCCAACCTTCAGCCTGTCTGGCTCCTTGATGTGCAGATCAGCTGGACAGACAGGCTGGCCATATAGGGGGAGGCCTCCCCCGGGTCCACAGCCCAGCCCACACAGGTGACCCTGTGGGCCCCCTCCTTTGTCCTTCCCTCCCTTCCCTGGGCTGCCCCAGCTGCACGCCAAAAGGGGCTCCTGGGAAGTGGGCACAGTGGGTGCCGGATGCTCGTGTGGGCCTCAGCAGTGGTGCTGGGCTCTGGGCCTGGCGCCCGGGGGAGCCACACCTTGGTGTGGGAGTGAGTGGCAGCAGGTGTCCTTGCCAGGCCTCACAGGCCACGCGGGAGTCTGGCTCTTACTCTGAAAGGGGAGCCCCAGAGGGGAAAGAGAAGGCTATGAACCAGCCTTCACTCCATAGGACCCTCTGGTGTGCGGTGGGGAGAGTCCCAGTGTTGATGATGTGTGGGCTGAGCTCTGGCAGCGGTGAGCTCTCAGAAATGTTCTCTGTGTGGAGAGGGCCAGGGGAGGTCCTGGGGGCCTCAGGCCCCCGACGGCCAAGAAGGGTGCCCAGAGGGAGAAGAGCACTTTCCTCCCTGTGTGGCTGGGGTGGGGGGTGGGGGGCACAACAGGCAGGAGGCTGGAGCCCCATTACGTTAGCACTCCCTCTCATTCTCCGAGCCTGTGAGCCAGCACAGCAGGCCACCTGGCCCTGGCTGTTGTCCCCAGGAAACCTCTGTTGAGGATGACGCATCCTCCCCACGCTGTAGGAACCCCCCTCCCCCCTGCTGGCCGTCCTCCCTCTCAGGGATTCCTGGGCCCCCTCCTGATGCTGTAGCTGCAGTCCCTCACCCCATTTCCCACCACCCCACCTCCACCCAGCCCGGCCTGCCCCAAGGAAAGATGCAGAAGCCCTGACAAGTGGTGGGGAGCCCAATGCGAGGAGGAGGGAAGGGAGGGCAAAAGGATCTCAGGGGAAACAAGGCAGGGGAGGGCCCCAGTGGTGAGGAGGGATTGTATGCATGAGACTGGGGCTGACAGGCAGACTCAGAGCCCCAGCAGGGCCCCTGCTTGTGAGTAAGTGCCACGCCAGGCCGAGCACTGGGGGCCAGGGCTATGGCGGGCATCGCTGAGGTCCGGAGGAAACCCACTCTGGCTGATGAGGAGCAGCTGGCCTCCCCACCCCAACATGGAGCGGGCTCTGGTTTCAGGCTCCCAGGCTGATCCAGGGGTGGTCGATAAATGAGGCCAATAGCACTGGGCTCGAGGCACAGCGAAACGGCCCAAACTGGCCTTCTTTCCCCCCAGCTCCCACAGGCTGAGACAGGATCCACGGCCAGGCTCATGTTGGAGGCCCGGCCACAGCGGGGCCTAGGCAGGAGGCTCAGGCGCTGGTCTGGCAGAGATGGCCCTGGAGAATGCTTTCCCCAGCTTTTCATTCCCCAGGACAGCAGCACTGGCCCCTGAAGGAGGAAGCCCCAGCAGAGGAGCCCTTGGAGACGGGACAGCCCATGAGTGTGGACGTGGGTTGGGCCTGCTGGGAGTCAGGGGCACTAGTCCCCAGGAGGCCTCAGACCAAGCTGTCTGAGGACATCTTAGATATAGCATAAACTGGAGGCACTCTGTTAAACCATCACAGCTGTGGAGAGAGGCAGGAATTGTTTCCTCTCATGACAGTCGAGAAAACAGAGGCCCAGAGAGGACCCCTGTCTTGCCCAAGGTCACACAGGCAGCAAGAACAGTGCAGGACCTGTGGAGGGCCCTCTGAGACTGTTTCAGCTTCCTCTGTGAGGAGAATGGCTGTGGGCAGGCTGAGGCGGGCACCCAGGCAGGAGCTCTGGAAGCATCCCTTAGAGCCTGGGCCACCTCTGAGTGAATCTAAATTGGAGAAACAGTATGCAGGTTTTAAGATGCCATCAGGACAATCTTTGTAAACAATCATGAGGCTAATTCTGCACCAACGGAAAGACATGCTAAAGGGAGGCTTAGAGGCCCTGGGACAGAAACTCTGGGACAGAAAGGCTGAGGCTTTGCCTCTGTGGGCCCTGTCCCTCCCGTTGTGGGGCTGGCTGAGCCCCAAGGACAGCTGAGTGTGCTTTGGAGACAGCCAGCAACAGCTATTAGCCCTGAGAAAATTCTAACAGTTGCTTCTTGGAGTATCTTCTGCAGGAGGGGCCAGTGGGCAGGTGGTCAAGGGTGGCTGCTTTCCCAGTAAGTGAGGTGTAGAGCGGGCGGGGGTGAAGGCGCCGGGGAAGCCATACTGGCCATTCCTGGGCCAGCTCTGCAAGGCCTCCCCCCTCACCTGGGACCATCAGCTCCCGTGGGACCTACAGGCGCACAGCCACCCAAAGTGGCTTTTTGCTCCCAAGCTCCAGACTTAGAGGGCCCCTCTCATCGTGTGATCTCATCAAGTCCAAGAAGGCTGCCCAGAGCAGGGAGGATACGCCCACCCTTAAGCTGGACAGAGGCCCCTCGCAAAGTGCTTGGTGCACAGCAGCTACATGAGCAAGAGAGGTCCTGGCCGGAGAAGCTCCCTCCAACCAAAGTTTATGTGCGCTGGGAAGGGCCCAGGTGCTGACCTGACCATCTTGCTACTGCCAAGGACAGTGCTCTGGATGGCTCACAGGTCCAGATGTCCGCCAGAGACCTCATTCCTTGGCCAGAATCTTTGCTGAGGCTCAGAGGAGCCCAGGAAGAGCTGAGGGCCAGGGCTGGGCCACCTCTGACTCTGCATTAGCAGCAGCCCTTAATCATGGCGTTGGCGGCGATGGAGACACAGCTGGTTTCCCCAGCCCTGACCCCCGCCGCCCTCTGCCCAGCCAGCGGCCATCCCATATATGTGACACAGGGGTGGGGGCAGTCCCTGGCCTGGAAACAGGAATCCCACTGCAGAGGATTCACAAGCTTCCTGGAGTTGTAGCCAATAAAAACCGTGCTCTGCTGTGGTCTATCCCTCCTTGCCTGCCTGCCTGTCATGGCTTCTTAAAGAGACCTGTGACCCAAAGAAGGTCAGAACTGGGATCTAGGCCACAGAGGGCTCCAGGACTCCCTGGTCCTGCACAGGCTGCAAGCATATGTCATGGATGGAGTCGGAGAGGGTGGGTGGGAGGAGGAAGGAAGGGATGTCAGTTTCCTCTGTGGATGAGACAGATCTTGCAAATATTTCAGGATCTTAGAAGACAAAATGCACTGAGTAATTTTGAAATGATAATTTAGAAACTTAAACACTGTATCATTCTGGACAGTTTTTGGTAATGTGATTGGCTGGGCACCTAGATCAACCTTTCCCCTGAAAACATGGACAAAATATAAAAAGAATCTTCTAAAATGCATTAAAGAAAAAAAAAACTGCATTAGAGAGTTAGCCAAAAGAGCAAGAATTCCTCAAGTCAAAACATTTAGACAATACAAAAGCCCAGAAAGGCAAGCCAACATTTGGCCTGAGAGAATTTGCCAAACAAAGTGAACTTTAATGTTGAGTTTCAGGACTTCCTGGTGAGCAGTGGACAGAAGTCAGAGCCCATGACTGGCTCAGATCTTACAGAAGACCCCCATAAAGCTGGACCCTAATCAGCTACACTCTCAAAGGAAGAGAAACTAAAAATAAACCCATTTTCTCCCAAGGGAAAAACAAAATCAGGTACCTTGACCATCAGTGCTAAGAGGAGACAGGCAAAAACAAACAAAAACAAACCTGCCAAGAATCTATAAACAGAAGCTCGTGGCGTTCATGTAGGTTTTGAGCCTTAATTCACAAGATCTTGGTGGTCTGAAAACTTCAAGCTGGTAACTTAATTTTCAGCAGGCAGAGTGGTGGTGCCCCCAGGAACTTGGAAGATAAAGGGAAATTCTCCCCAAAGAATCCACAAATAATATATTCCAAATGCCATAGATCAAATGTTTGCATCCCCTTCCCCTAAATGCATACATTAAAACTGAATCCCCAAGGTAATAGTATTTGGAAGTGTGTGTGTGGGGGGAATTAGTTCATGAGTGTGGAGCCCTCCTGAATGGGATTGGTGCCCTTATAAAAGAGATCCCAGAGAGCTCCCTTGCTCCTTCCATCTATGCACTAGGAAATGGGCCCTCATCAGACACTGAATCTCCCATTGCTTCATCTTTGATTTCCCAGCCTGCAGAATCATGAGAAATATATGGTGTTTATAAGCCATTCAGTCTGTGGTATTTTTGTTATAGAAGCCCAAACAAATGAAGACACTAAGAAAATGAAATGTTCAGTCAAAAATAACTCTACGCAAACACGGATCATGACAGCCTAGAAATAAACCATGTAAGATGGGCACTTGCTGTATGTTTGAGCTGCTACGACAGATCGCTGTGGAATGGGCTAATTTTTCAATCAGTGGTCCTTAGAAAGTTGCAAATACGTACGGAAAAAAGTAAAATTATATCCCTATTTCATATCATTACAAAAACTTATTCTACATCTGAAAGAACTATAAAACTTTTAGAATAGAATATGTACAATTATCTTCATGAACTCAAGCCAGGAAGGATTTCTTAATTAGGAAACAAAAATCATAAACCATAAAGGAAAAGATTGAGAAATTCAACTCTAGGAAGATTGAGAACTTTTCTTCATCAAAAGGTGTCATTAGGAGATAAACTACCAACTAAAAGAAGATATTGTACATTTATGATGCATTTGGTGATTTAAAAAATGATCATCCTTGGTGTTCCAGATATAGTTCTCTATTTAGTAGATTTTTTAAAGGCATCCATTTAGTAGTTTCTTAAAGAATCTCCTTCCTAGAGTGCATATCTGTTTTAGGTACTGGAAACCACAGTAATGATCTCATCATGTAAATAATGCTACCCGCCAGGCCTATCGAGGTGACGCTCCATACCGCACAACCCCCAGGAATTTCCTCTTAAGACAGTTTTATTTATTTTTTTAATTTTAATTTTAATTTTATTCCAGTTAGTTAACATACAGTGTTATATTAGTTTTAGGTGTACAAGAGTGATTTAACATTTCCATACATCACTGGTGCTCATCACAAATGCACTCCGTAATCCCTGTCACTTACTTCACCCATTCCCCCAGCGACCTCCCTGCTGGTGACCATCAGCTTGTTCTCTATGGTTAAGAGTCTGTTGTGTGGTTTCTCTCTCTCTCTCTCTTTTCCCCCTTTGCTCATTTGTTTTGTTCCTTAAATTCCATATATGAGTTGAAATCATATAGTATTTGTCTTTCTCCAACTTATTTCACTTGGCATTATACTCACTAGCCCCATCCATATTACTGCAAATGGCAATATGTCATTCTTTTTTATAGCTGAATAATATTCCATTGTGTATATATACCACATCTTCTTTATCCACCCACTAGTTGATGGATACTTGTGCTGCTTCCATATCTTGGCTGTTGTAGATAAACACCCATGTAGATAAACACGTATCCCTTTGAATTAGTATTTTCATATTCTTTGGGTAAATACCTAGTAGTGTGAGTGCTGGGGGGTAGGGTAGCTCTATTTTTAACTTTTTGAGGAACCTCTGTACTGTTTTCCACAGGGGCTGCACCCGTTTGCATTCCCACCAACAGTGCATGAATGTACCTTTTTCTCCACGTCCTTGCCAACACCTGTTGTTTCCTGTG
This sequence comes from Spilogale gracilis, assembly GCA_004023965.1. NCBI lineage: Eukaryota > Metazoa > Chordata > Mammalia > Carnivora > Mephitidae > Spilogale > Spilogale gracilis. Next base: position 209,698 of record PITA01000895.1, read on the forward strand.
TTGTTGATTTAAGCCATTCTGACAGGTGTGAGGTTGTATCTCATTGTATTTTTATTTGCATTTCCCTGATGATGAATGATGTTGAACATCTTTTAATGTGTCTATTGGCCATCTGGATATCTTCTTCGGGGACATGGCTGTTCTTGTCTTCTGCCCATTTTAATTGGATTATTTGTCTTTTGAGTGTTGGTTTATAAGTTCTTTTTATAGTTGGATACTAACCTTTTTTTTTTTAAGATTCTATTTATTTATTTGAAAGAGAGAAACACAGCGAGAGAGGGAACACAAGCAGGGGCAGTGAGAGAAGGAGAAGCAGGCTTCCCTACTGAGTAGGGAGCCTGATGTGGAGCTCGGTCCCGGGTCTCCAGGATCATGACCTGAGCCGAAGGCAGTCGCTTAACCAACTGAGCCACCCAGGCGCCCCCGGATACTAACATTTTATTGGATATGTCATTGGCAAATATCTTCTCCCATTCCGTGGGTTGCCTTTTAGTTTTGTTGTTTCCTTCACTGAGCAGAAGCTTTTTATTTTGGTGTAGTCCCTATAGTTATTTTTGCTTTTGTTTTCCTTGCTTCAGGAGACATGTCTAAAAAAAGTTACTACAGCCAATGTCAGAGAAGTTCTAGGATTTTTATAGTTTAGGGTCTCACATTTAGATCTTTAATCCATTTTGAATTTATTTTTGTGTATGTTGTAAGAAAGTGGCCCAGTTTCTTTCTTCTGCATGTGGCTGTCCAGTTTTCCCAAAACCATTTATTGAAGACAGTGTCCTTTTTCCATGGATATTCTTTCCTGTTTTGTCAAAAATTAATTGACCGTATAGTTGTGGGTTTATTTCAGGGTTTTCTATTCTGTTCCATTGATTTATGTGTCAAGACAGCTCTTGATGGCTCTCTGTTCCCCCTCTTGCATCTACAGTCACTGGTCTTAGCGGTGAGTTTGTCTTTCTCAGGCAGCTCCTCTTAATGGGGTTGGAGTCAAGAATATGTGAATGCAAGAGTAAACTGGCTCATTGAAGAACTCTCCTCCGAATTGAGTCACCTGTCTGGCTTGATACAAACATCTGGATGCTCAGGTTTTTCTTTTTTTGAAAACAGCTTTCTTGAGATGAAATTGACATCCAACAAACTGCATATATTTGAAGTGTACGATTTGATGTTCTGACAGATGCATGCCCCCATGAAACCATCACCATAATTAAGATAATGAACTCAGCCACCCCCCACCCAACAGTTCCCTCTACAGCCTCCCCCTCTGGTTCCTGCCTTATGTCACCTAACCAATGCCTGATCTGAGTGCATGAAAAATCACACCCATGTTTGCTAAGATTCTAACAGTTTGAGCTATTGTATTTCCATCTTTGTAAATATTTGCCTCTGAACCTCCGTGGACATCTCTGGAGAGCTGACTTCCTCGGGTAATGACTGCATGGCACCATTTCTCAAAACCCATCAAACACCAGGCATTTTATATACACTGTCCGTTCTACCTTCATGTACCCCGAGTGGTCGGCGATATCCCTCTTTCCCAGATGGAGAAGACAAGACTTGATAACCATAACGACGTGTCCAAGAGCTCATACTGGCCGAGGCCAGTGCCCACAGTCAAGCACAGCTGGGTGTGACCCCTGAGCTATGTGCTCCTGGGCAGGCCCCACTCCACACCCATCACTGTCCCCACCTCAAGCCCCACCCTGGGCTGGAGAGAGACTCAGCACTGGGCTGAGTCTAGTGAGTGTAGGGAGCCCCCGCCTGCTCTGTCCATCCAGGGACCCCCAGAGTTCTCACAAGTTGGCTCAGGAGAAGGCAGTGCCTCCTGAGGGAGTGGCCCCCACCTCTCTGTGGGCTCAGAAGGGGCCTGGTACCAGAGAGGAGGGCCCAAATGTGTATTCAGGTGCTCTACTCAACCAGAGCAAGGACTGGAGGCCCAGAGGGTTAGGCCTCTCTCTGAGATTAGATGGAGGACCCATGGGGCCTGACCAGGGCAGGTGAGTGGGGCCCTTCGCATGGCCCCAGCAAGGAGACCATAAGAGAAGAAGAGAAGTGCAAGAGAGAGAGACCTGACTCCCCCTTGTAAGCCTTCCCAGTCAGATGCATACGGCAGATTAGGGGTGTGGGTGTTTATGCACTGAAGCCTGGGAAACGCGCATGTTCCAAGTGTCCCTACTCTCGCCTATCCCACTGGCCACTAGACATGCAGCCAGTTGCCAGTTGGCTAAGTCCGATGTGGGCATAAGGCCAGGCACCCGGGCACTTCAGCAGCAGTAGTGCCCCACCCTCCACCCATCCCTCCCTTCCTCCGGGTCCCTGCACAGGGCAGCAGGGACTTCTACCTGTGAGCTTTGCCATGACTGTCCCCTTCCCCTAGCCTGTCGCCCACACCTGTGTCTCTAGCCTGCAAAGTCACACCCGGTGTAGCTTTAGTGCCACTGTGGGCCTTCCCTGATGGCTTGGACAGGGTGAGGAAGCTCCTTCCTGGGATCCCGTATCACATGGCCCGTGTCCCCCTCATGGCACTGCCATGGCCTCCCGAGTCAGCTGCCTGCAAGCTGTGTGTGCAAGCGGGAGCTTGGGCTGCCCTGGCAGGCCTCTGGCCCACTGTGGAAGGCGGACACCTCTGAGACCAGCAACGAATGCCGAGATAGTTGGGATGCTCCCCGTTTACACACCTTGGATGGAAACAGTGCCTGGTCACCTGCTGCCTCTGGAATCCAGACTCTTCAAGAAACTGAGTCACAGCTTAGGGTGGCCCAAGTAGGAGGCATCCCTGGGCAACTGCAGAGGGGATATTTTTAGGTTCTGTTGTGCTTTTTGTAAGCAAATATTTTTAGACCAAATTCCTCCTGAGTGGCAACATGTAGCTTTTAGCTAATTATGCAATTAATCAGCTGGGCTGGGATGGCGTGGGCAAGCCGGTGAAGAGCCTGCCATACTACTCCACGGACTGGGACTCAGGCGGGAAGACCACAGCCACCAAGAGCCACCAAGAGCAGAGACCAAGGAACTCAGCACCAGCCTCCTTCAGACCAGCCAGGCCCTGACTCCCTCCCTATTATTGACACATAAATCAGGCTCCTCCCCACAGAATTCTCCCTGGGATCCTTCTGCACATGTAAAATCAGCTGCACATGTAAAACCCTCTCCCCAGGGGCTGAAGCTGCTGCTCCCACAAGTGGAAGAGAAAGATGTAGTCGGGGGGAGAGACTGCCATCCTTCCGGGAGGTGGGACATCAGCCAAGCCTGGGCCCTGCAGAAGTCACGGGTCTGAGAGCCAGCTTGCTCAGGGAGCCCGTGGACCACACAGGGCAGGGGAGCTGGGCACAACTATACAGGCCTCCCCCAAAGGAGGGTACCTACTGGGAGAGCAGGGCTGCGTTCCCTCTCAGCCCTGGGCACCTTAACTCAGGTTGGGGTTATGTCCTCTTCCCAATTCTTGCATAGGGGTCAGAGCACTTCACAGCCATTCCCATTCAGCCCTACTGAGTGAATGTGCGGAGGGTGGGCGCGATGCATCTGTCCCCTGGAACGTGGGGTGCAGGCTCCTCCCCACAGAATTCTCCCTGGGATCCTTCTGCACATGTAAAATCAGCTGCACATGTAAAATTGGGTGCTGGACCCCATGTCGCCCTCCTGGGAGGGGCAGTGAGGAGAGCGAGCTCTAGGATGCTTCGCTCAGAGGTAGAGCAGCGTCACCTCCCCCCCCCATATTCAGACTCCCACTCGGACTTTCCTGACATGGACAGAAGTTGGCTTCCATAGGAGTGAGCCAGATCCAGGACTGTAGCATGTAGGGCCCTTGCCCCCAGTTTCTCTTCTCTGCCCTGGCTTGAGAGATCTTGAAGTTCCTCTGTGCCTCGTTTTCCAGTCCTCGCAACAGGGTAGGGAGGCTCCCTGGCAGGGCCATCCGAGCATCTGGGGAAGGAGCCCGCGTGTCTGCCCACGTGTACTCCCCTCTCCTGCTGGGGCAGGTGCAGGGCAAACTGGAGACGTGACTTTGAAGTTCCCGCTGTGATTTATAAAAATGGTAAAGCAGGTTTCAGCTGAAGGAAGGGACTTTCTCCCTACAGATATACTTTCTCCCCTCTTTTATTTTCTTTTTGTAAGTAAACAGGACCGTGTGGTTATTTTGAGTTTTTGAGGGGATACCTGCTGTGGAGGAGAATGACCCAGCATCAGAGCTGCCTCACGGTGATCAGACCAGCCCTTTCATTCAAGGGCAGTCCCTCTGTCACTGAGCCACAGGAGGCAGGGCCCTGCCTCTGCTGGGTTCCAGGAGGAGCCCAGCCACTGGCAGAGGTATCCCCGCTGTGAGGGACAGCGGCAGGTTCTGTCCCAGTGACCACAGTGAGGGTCAGTCTTCCAAGCAGTGCAGCTGTCACACCCCGCGGGGCTCTGAGAGCAGGCCGGGCTGGGGAGGGGGCAGGAGGAAGGTGCCTGCTCCTGTCTCTTGGCCATTAATACCACATGGTCTCTGCCCCAAGACTCTACAGTTTCTGCCACGGGGCAGGCGCTAGAGACCGGAGTGGACAGTCGTCAGTATTGCTGCCTGCATTGACCCACACCATCTTCCTTAAGAGGGCTTCACTCAGTCCGGGGTGGTGACTGCTGAGACGGAGACGGTGAGGCTGGCTGGGAGACAGTGGGTGCAGTGGAAGGCCGCCTCCCAGGTCGCTGTGAGGGTTGCACAGAAGGGAGAGGAGCACAGGCTCCCGGTCCGGTCAGCAGCCCCGGAAGGGGCTCCCACTTCCCCGGGGGTCCCAGAGCCTTGCCCTTTGTGCAGCACCACTCAGCCCGACAAACTCTTCAACCTTCCAGACCCTGGCCAACTGCTTGCAGGTAGCGAAGCCTTTCCCCAGACCCCAGCCCAGCCCAGGGACCCCGGGGTGGCCCATGTGTCTGTGCACACTTCGTCTGGCCTGGCAGATGTCTGCTCAGATACCTGTCCCCTCCCCACCGCGGATGCCTGTGTCAACCAGGAACTGATTTCCTGCTAAGGCCCGCTCCCCCTGACTTCAGGGGTTCCTCTCCACACTCCTCCGGAGAGCGGTGACCCCTCGCCCAGCCTGAGCAGGAACCAGCCTGGCCCCGTTCCCGGCCAGCTGGAGGAGGTGGGTGAGCCTGCCACTCACCGCCCACTGTGCCGCCGCAGCGGGTCCCTACTGCTTGACCCAAAATAGCCTGGGCTGGGAAGCCGGAGTGTGACAAGGACGATGCAGCCCAGCTGTGAAGAAGGCAGCATCCTCACCTCCTCCCTAGTCGTTCAAATTCAGCTCGAGCCCATTTCCCCAGAGAAGTCTGTGCCCCCGCCTCAGCCCGCTATGTGGGCTCCCAGGGTTTTGGCACCCCCACGGCTCCTCAGGCTGGGGCATGCACCCCGGGAGGTGTGCGGCGGTGGGGGACTGGCGACTGCAGGTCTGCGCAGAGCAGAGGGGTGGGGTCATGGAAGTTTGGAAGATGGAAGTCAGGAGGATGCGTGGTCACCGACTTCACCAAATAGGAAAGGCTGGACTTCGAAGCTACTGCCAAGGTGTGGGGACAAGGCATCGAAGGGGGAAGCCGGCGCAGCTTCCCAGGAAGAAGGGGCCCTGCATGCCGGAGGAAGAGGGGGCGCGATCAGGCTGCCCACTTGCTCTTTGTTGGCATCTCCAGTTTCTCCACTCCCATGGCCTGGGGACACTCCAACCTTCCCCCCACCTCCACCCCTGGGGCCTTTGCACTAGTTGTTCCTTCGGCTCAGCTGAGCGCCTCTTCTAGAAACCCAGAGGCCTCGCCAGCACTTGCCTCTCAGCGTGTCCTTCTCAGAGTGCTCTGAGAAGGAATCCCTCCTGTAGCTGGTCCCAAGAGTAAGGTTGTGCAGGGAGGCCCGCGGAGGGTTCAAACGTGGCTGGGATGAATGGTCCAGAGTCAGCAGCATTTTATCTAAACCATTACTTCATTCCTGGCACTGATTTACTCCTGTATCTCAGCTTTTAATATCATTTAAAGGAAATAACTGCACAAATATTAAATTCTACTTCAAGTTTTCAATCCTGCATTCTGTATCCTTATGTTTGTTTAAAGGCTGACAAGGTGCAAAATGCTATTCCCTTTTTAGCACCTATAGTATTTTATATTTTCGCCATCTGTTTCACACACACACTGCACAGATCGGAGGGTTGGCAGCCCTCAGGAGTTCTGTTCCCTGAACTCGTAGCTACAAGGTGAATTTTGGGTCTTCAAGATTTGATCAAGGCAACTTTTTAAAACATGTCCAACACGCGAACATTAGGTCTGTTCCTTGTTTTTTATGGTAGAAATTAGCTTAACTTTTAGATGAAGCTATGCTGTATTCCAATATATAGACACTATCACCTCTTTAATATGCAAGCACATGATATTAAACAAAATGTACAAATGCCAAAGGCCTCAAAATCAAATTGGCCAGGAAAAGAAGGAGCTGAAACTGAAGCAGATGGCCTCCTCCTAAGACATCGGATCAGGAACTTTCCCTGCCATTCCTCCTTCCCTCTCTGACCATCTTCTTCCTCATTCTTACACCATGACAGTTTTTATGATTCTCTTGTCCATCTTTTGCCTTTTCTGGCCTGGAAAGAATGCCATGGTTCACAAATCTCAGACCGCTGCAAAGGAAGGCAATCAGACCTCCAACTGACTGTTGGATTTGCTATGATGCTGGTGACCATAATTCTGATTTCTATAGCCTCAGTGTCTCTGGGAGAAGCTCGCTGAATAAGCACTTCTGGGCAAGTGGAGACACAGTGACGTGAAGTACTTACACGGGCCAAATGGCTGAAAGAAATATCTCTAAGGTATCAGTCAAAGTCAAGTGTATGTGGTCGTTCCCTGCTCTTACCCAAGACCCCCAGTGGTGCCAAGAACCATGGATGGTACTGAACCTTATGTATGCTACGTTTTCCCTTAAGCATATGATAAAGTTCAATTTATAAAGTAGGCACAGTAAGAATTTAACAGCAATGATGAATAATAGAATAGAACAATTATAACAATATACTGTAATAAAAGTTATGTGAATGTGGTCTTGTTGGCTTGCTCTCAAAATATCTTGTACCGCATTCACTTGTCTTGTGATGATGTGAGGGGATAAAATGCCTACGTGATGAGAAGGGAGGTGAATGTCATAAGCATTGTGCTATAGCATCAGGCTATGGACCTTCTGACATTAAGTCTGAAGGAGGGTCATCTGCTTCTGGACTGCGGTTGTCCTCGGGTAACTGAGATGGTGGAAAGTCAAACCACATATGAAGGGGGAACTACTATATTTGTAGAAGACATAGCCTCCTCTGTTGCCTTTTTAAAAATTCAGGATGCTTCCTATGTGCTTTTATGCAAGAACTGTTGCTCTCTCTCCCTTCTTCCTCCACCTTGTCACCTTTGTTTTAAATAAACTCAGTTTATTTTAGTCACTATTCTTGATACTTAAGGAAAACTACAATGTAAATTGGAAAATAATATATTTGTGTCTGCTACAATATCAAAGAAACATTTTTTTTTTTAAAGATTTTATTTATTTGACAGAGAGAAACACAGCCAGAGAGGGAACACAAGCAGAGGGAGTGAGAGAGGGAGAAGCAGGCTTCCCGCCGAGCAGGGAGCCCGATGCGGGACTCGATCCCGGGTCTCCGGGATCATGACCTGAGCCGAAGGCAGTCGCCTAACCAACTGAGCCACCCAGGCGTCCCCCAAAGAAACATTTTAATTCAAGTTCCACTAAACACCCTAACAAGACAAGATACTGAATGATTTTGGAAAAATGAAAAAGTGCAAATTAACAGAAGCATCAGGAAGGCCAAATTATCCCCAAAGGTGGTGCTGGTGGGGGCACTGCTTCTTGACCCACATGTGAAAGTTAAAACACGATTGATGATAGTTAGCTCTCAAGGAAATATCTGACACAGAGAATTACCTTTGTGTTGTCAGCTTCCTTAGGGCAACAACTGTACTCGGAATCTAATACAGCACTTACACCAACAGTAGATGTCCAGTAAGTATTTGTTGTATTGACATGTTCCCTTTATAATTGATGTAGTGAAATCTTAGTAACTCATCTATTATATAATATCTTGCAGTTAAGTTATTATGAAAGAACATTCTACACCCCATCCCCTGCTCCTCTGTGGCACTTCACATCAGAAAACTATGAATGGATTTCTCTCTCTCTCTCTTTCTCTCTCTTTTTTTAGAAAATTTAAAAAGATTTTATTTATTCATTTGACAGAGAGAGACACAGCGAGAGAGGGAACACAAGCAGGGGGAGTGGGAGAGGGAGAAGCAGGCTTCCCTGCCAACCAAGGATCCTGATGCAGGGCTTGCTCCCAGGACCCTGGGATCATGAGCTGAGCTGAAGGTAGACGCTTAACAACTGAGCCACCCAGACGCCCATGTATTTGTTTCTTCTTCAGCTCCCTTGATGCTCCAAACAAATGCTTCCATTTGTTTTGTTCAGTGCTGTGTCCCCAGCACCTAGAACAGTACTTGGCACATAGTAGGCTCCAATAAAAACTCATGATATGGGGGCACCTGGGTGGCTCAGTGGTTAAGCGTCTGCCTTCAGCTCAGGTCATGATCCCAGAGTCTTGGGATTGAGCCCCGCATTGGGCTGCCTGCTCGGCAGGAGGCCTGCTTCTCCTTCTCTCTCTCCCCGTGCTTATGTTCTCTCTCTAGCTATGCTTTTCTCTGTCAAATAAATAAAATCTTTTAAAAAATTCATTATATGACTGGATGAATGAATGATTGGACTCAGCTGTGAAAGACATTGACTTAGCCATGTGTTAAAGAGAAAAATGAGTTTAAGTTGATACCATGAGCTAACTCCACTAAAAGGAAATGGAGAGGAGAGTACGGGCAGAGGGGGGAGGGGGGTGTAAGTAGAACCAAACTCTAAGTGTTCTTGGAAGGAAGTCCATCATTTATTCAATATCTAAAATGCAAAAAGGAAGAAACAATAGTGTAGGCCCTTTACTTAGAATCATAAAAATAAATAAGAGAAGGAAGCCCCAAAAGGTTTAAACAGAGTGCTTGTGGGAGCAGGGAGGGTTAGGGCATGGGGCTGCCATTTTTCTATATAAACCCTATAATATGTTTAAATGTTTTAGACAATGTATATCTAACACTTGGATGAAATTTAAAAATCAACTAATGAAAGATAATCTTGATGTGATACTTTGTCATTAAATTCACTGATTTGTTCAATTGTGTTAAATCTAACCAACTTTTTTAGTACTTTTTAAAATTAAATTAAACATTTTATTTTGAAATACAGATCCACATGCAGTGCTAATAAATAATACTGGCAGATTTTGTATACTTTTTACCTAGTTTCCTTCAACGATGATGTCTTACAGAACTATACTACAAATGTCACAATCAACTGACATTGATATAGTAGAGGCAGAACATTTTCATCCCCACTAGGATCCCCCACATTGAACCTTTATTGAAATACACTTCCCTCTTGGTTCCCCAAGAAGAGATGTTTCCTGACCCCTAATCCTACCCCATCCTTAACCCCTGGAAAAGACTACACTATTTTCCATTTCTATCATTTTGTCCTTTAAGAATGTTATATAAATGAAATCATGAAGTATGAGACCTTTGACTTTGGCTTTTTTCACTCAGCAAAATTCTCTAGAAATTCATCCAGGTTGATGGTTATATCAACAGTTTGTTGCTTGGGACACCTGGATGGCTAAGTCAGTTAAGCATCTGCCTTCAGATCAGGTCATGATCCCAGGGTCCTGGGATTGAGCTCCCTGCTCAGCGGGGAGTCTGCTTCTCTTTCTGCCTGCTGCTCCCCATGCTTGTGCTCACTCTCTGCTCCCTCTGACAGATAAATAAATAGAACTGTAAAAAAAAAACCCATTTGTTGCTTTTTATGGCTGAGTAATATTCCATGGTATGAATGTGACTTGCTTATCTAACAATTCACTTCTGGAAGGACAGCTGGGGTGTTCCTGGTTTTCAGCTACTACCAAAACAACAACAACAAAACAACCAACCAAACAAAACTGCTATATACTCTCCTGAACAGATTTTTGTGTAAATATAAACTTTCATTTTTCAGATATAAATGTCCAAGAATGCAGTCACTGGGTGATATAGTATTCGCATGTTTAGATTTTTTAGGAAATTGTCAAACTATATCTGATAGTGGCTGTACCATTTTCTATTCTCCCCAGCAACGTATGAGTGATCCAGTTTCTCTGTATCCTCACCAGCATTTGGTGTTGTCACTGTTTTCTTATTTTAGCCTTTCCGACTGGTGCATAGTGGTTTTCATTTACATTTCCCCATTGGTCAAGGCTGTTAAACATCTTTCCATGTAGTTATTTGCTGTCTCTTTGGTGATTTGCCCATTTTCTAATTGGATTATTTCTTTCATTGTTGCATTTGAAAATTCTTTGTATGTTTGAGTCTACTCCTTTGTCAGATATGTGGTTTGCAAATATACTTTCCCAACTGTAGCTTGTCTTTTCATCCTTTTCATAAGATCTTTTGCAAAGCTAAATGCCTTCATTTTCGTGAAGTCCACTTTACTGGTCTTTAAATGGATTGTGCTCTTGATGTCAAGTCTGAGAGTATTTTCCCTACTCCTAGATCCAGAAATTTGTCTCTTATTTTGTTTCAAAGCTTTAGAGTGTTAAGTTCTGCATTTAAGTCTATTATCCTTTTCATGTTAATTTTGTATTAGGTGGGAGGTTGTGGGTCAGTTAGTTTGTGGGGGTGGGGGTGGTGGCTATGAGTGTCTGCGTTCTCCAGCACCATTTGCTGGAAAAGCTATCTTTCTTCCATGGCATTACTATGTCAAAAGTCAGTTGGACATACTTGTGTGAGTTTATTTCTGGGTTCTATACTCGGCCTCAGTCATCTATATAACTAACCCTCTACCAATGCAAGTCTTGATTATCATAGTTACATAATGTCTTAAAGTCATGTACACTGACTCTTCCCACTCTATTCCCCTTTTCAAAATTGTTTGAACTATTCTAGTTCCTTTGCACTTCCATATTTATTGTAGAATTATCTTGTTCATACCTACAAAAAAACTTGCTGGGATTTTGATAGGAATTATGTTAAACCTGAAAATTAATTTTGGAAAAACTGTGATCTTTGCCATGCTGAGTCTTCCAACCCATGAGTACAGTATGTATCTAGATTATTCAGATCTTTAGTCATTTCTTCCATCGGTATTTGGTAGTTTCAGCACCCAGGTCCTGCATGTGTATTGTTTGAGCTACACCTCGGCATTTCATTTATTTTATCGATGGTAAATGATATTTTATTTTTTCTAGTTTTATTGAAACATAATTGACAAATAAAAGCATAAATACCCAAGACATAGAGCATGAAGATCATCTAAAATGATTACCACAATTAAGTTAATCCCCACATCTATCACCTCACATAATCACCTTTTTACATGTGCTTGGTGAGAAAGTTTAACATTTACTCCCAGCAAATTTGGAGTATACAGGACAGTATCATAACTATAGCCATTATGCTGTGCATTAGCTCCCCAGAAATTATTCATGATGTAACTGAAAGTTTGTGCCGTTTGACCAACATCTTCCTACTTCCTCCACCACTCCTATCCCCAGCCCCTGGTACCCACCATTCTACTATCTGCTTCTTTGGGTCTGATTTTTTTTTTTTTAAAGAAGATCCATATATGAGTGAGATCATATAGTTTTTGTCTTTCTCTGTCTGGGTTATATCATTTAGCATAAGGTCCTCCAGGCTTATGCACGTTGTTTCAAATGACAGGCTTTCCTTCCTATTTATGGCTAAATCATTGTATATATGTACACCATATTTTCTTTATTTACAATATTTAGGTTGGTTATTGTGAGTAAATCTACAATAACATAGGAGTGCATATATCAATGCCAATTTCATTTCCTTTGGATATAAACCATAAAAGTGGGCTTATTGGATCTTGTGGTGGGTCTAGTTTTAATTTAATTCCAGTGTCTCTATGTTCACACTAGCATATAGAAATACATTGGGTTTTGTTTATCTTGTATCATATGACCTTGCTGAAGGTCACTTATTAGTTCTAGGAGGGGCTTTTAAAATTTCTTTTAATTTTCTATCTATATAGAACAACAACCATGCTACCGAATAGGACAGTTTGATTTCTTCCTTCCCAGACTGAATGCTTTTATTTCCTTTTCTTACCTTATTGCATCATCTAGAACCTTCAGTACAATGTTGAATAGAAGCAGCAAGAGCAGGCATCCTTGCTTTTTTCTTGATCTTAAGAGGAGAGAATCCAGTCTTTCACCATTAGGTATGATGATAACTGTAGGGTTTCTATAGATAGTCTTTATCAAGTTGAGGAAGTTCCCTTCTGGGTTTATTTTTTATTTTTCATGAATGGACATTCAATTTTTAAGAATTTTAATGTCATAAAATATACGTAGCTTAAAATTTATTTTAAGCATTCTAAAGTGACATATGGGACATTCACTCCACTGTGCAATCATCACTACTGTCCATTTCCAGAACATTTTTATCACCATTAAGCAGTCATTCCCCATATCCTCTTTCTCCCAAGGGTGTTGAATTTTATCAAATGCTTTTTCTGCCTCAATTGATAGAATCGTGTGATTTTTCTTTTGAACCTGTTAATAAGGTGGGTTACATTGGTTTTCGCATAGCAAAACAGCTTTTGTATCTCTGGAACAAAACCCACTTGGTCGTAGGGTATAATTGCTTTTATATATCGCTAAATTCTACTTGCCAACATGTTGTTGTTGATTTTTGTTATCTATATTCATGAGGAATATTGGCTTGCAGTTTTCTTTCTTTTTTGTACTAAGTCTGGTTTGGTATCAGGATAATACTAGCAATTATATTGGGAAGAATTCCTGTTCTATTTCCTGGAAGATACTGTGTAGACTGGTGGTAATTCTTCTTTAAGCATCGATACCATTCTCCCGTGATACCATCTGGGCCTGGAAATTTCCCTTCTGGGAGGTTTTAAATTATGACTTCAATTTATTTAATAGTTATAGAGCTATTCAAATTATCCATTTCATATTCAGTGAGTTGTGGTAGTTTGTGGTTTTTGAAGAACTCATTCATCCATTTTATATGTGTCATATTTCTGTATATGGAGTTTTTTATAGTATTTCTTCAATATCCTTTGGTGTCCTCAGGGTCTGTAGTGATATCTTCTTTCATTCATAATATTGGTAATTTGTGTCTTCTCTTTTTTTTTGGTCAGTCTTGCTAAAAGTTTATCAATTTTATTAAACTTTTCAAAGAATCAACTTTTTGTTTCACTGCTTTTCTCTACAGTTTTTCTGTTTTCAATTTCATTGATGTCTACTCTTATTTTTATTATTCTTTTAACCTGCTTTGGGTTTATTTTGTTTTTATTTTTCTAAGTTCTTGAGGAAGAAGTATAGATTACTGATTTAATATGGTTCCTCTTTTCTTTTTTTTAAACTCCAATTTCATTTTATCTTATTTTTAAAGTAAGTCTCACGCCCAATGTGGGGCTTGAACTCCCTACCCTGAGATCAAGAGTTGTATGCTCTACCAACTGAGCCAGCCAGGCATCCCTGGTTCCTCTTTTCTCATGCGTGCATTTAGTGCTATACATTTTCCTCTTGGTCCTACTTAGCTATGTCCTACTAATTTTAATACATTACATTTTGACTTCACACAGTTTTACTTCTTTGCATATCCTCTTTGACCTATGAGAATCTGAATCTGAATCTTCCTGTGTGCCCCCCATTGACACAATGGGATGGAGAGGGCTCATTCCTGCCCAGTGGGAATGATTGTCCTGGCTCCCTACTTGGCCTTCTCTCACACTACCCCTAAAGGGGGTGGGAGCACCTCATAACAGCCTGGTGACAGCAGAATTCTGGCCTTTGATGACAAGGGTGACAATGGGACTGCCCTCTTTTGTGTAGTGTTTGGCTTCAGCGGCTGGTTATTGTCTCAAATTTTCTCTGTTTTGCAGAGAAGGAAATGGAGAATTGGAGAAGGGAGATCCTATCCCAGGCCTTCCACCCTGGAGGAGTGAAGCTGTGTTGAAAGCAGCATCCAGCACCTGCACAGGTCCGTGAGCTCCCCGAAGATGGGCTGGTTCCCACAGCTGCCTGCAGGGATTGTGCTCTGGCACGACAAGGGACCAAAGAAGAGCAAGAACAATCCACTAGCTCCCTGCTGAAAAGCCACTTTTGGCTTCTTGTCTCCTCCAGGAGAAAGTCTTACCTCCTCAAGCTGGCATCCAGGGCCACTCAGACTGATTCTTCTAAAAGGATCAACCAGGTCAATGCTTGCTCTGAACCCTAGTGTCCTGCACTTAGAAGAGAACCTAAGCCACAGGCCTCGTGAAGCCAGCTACCTACTTCCCTGGCCTTTGTGTTTTCCTGGCTCACTTGACCCTATGGCACTTCTTTCTCCTCAGCTAGAACATTCCAAGCCCATTTCTGCCACAGGGCCTTTGCTCTACTGCTCCTCACCCCAGACAACTGTTTGTGCAGTTGGCTTCTCCTTGTCACTGCCTCAGAGGCCTACCTACCTTAGTCTGATGCCCCCACCCTGCCAGCCCCAGTCATTCTCATTCCTGTTACCCTGTTTCTTTTCTTTTTTTTTCCTTTTTAAAAGTTTTATTTGTTTTCCACAAGGCCCTGCTTTCACAATCTGTATTCATGCTGAAAATCAACATCAAACAAGCTTTTACCCTTCTGCTCCATGGGCACTCTTTTCATTTTCTTCATGGCTTCCCGCTCACTCCGAATTTCCTGATATGTTTATTTGTTTTAGTCTCCTCTTTGGGGCCCCATGGGATGGGGTTGTCTGGTTTCAGCCTAGGCTCAGTAAGCAAAACAAATAGATGGATGCGTGTTAGGACCGGCTGGCTCCGGCTTCCTAGACATCACTGGGTGCCATTCGCCGGCCCACCGGGAGCAGGCCAGACTGGCTGGGGCCTCTGCCCTGGGGGAGCAGCAGCTCATGGCACAGGCCAGGCTTGGCAGCGGGAGACCCACGGAGGCAGAGGAACTAAGAGTCCATTTGTCCCTCCTTGCTGCAACCTTGACCAGAGGGCAGGGCTCTCAGCCCTACTGGGGAAAACCAGCCCTGGAAGTGCAGGGCAGGACCGAGACCTGGCTCCTCATCTGGCCACTGCAAGGTGGGGCAGCACATCCTGCCCTCGCTGGCCTCTACCAGCTGTCCTGGAAAGTGATGCAGAAAGTTCTCACGGCCCTTCCACACAGGTGGCACCTGCTGCCCTGGCTAAGGCTGCCCAGAGTCCATGGCCTGGGCCGAGCCCTGGGCAGCAGGGTCCTAAAGCCACCCCCTGACTGCCTGGGGCTGGTGGCCAGGAAGCCCTAACAACTGCTTATTAAAATGGAGCAGCGTGTGGGGCGCCTGGGTGGCTCAGTCATTAAGCGTCTGCCTTCGCCTCAGGTCATGATCCCAGAGTCCTGGGATGGAGCCCCACATCAGGCTCCCTGCTCAGTGGGAAGCCTCCTTCTCCCTCTCTCCCTCCCCCTGCTTGTGTTCCCTCTCTATCTGTGTTTCTCTCTGTCAAATAAATAAATAAAATCTTAAAAGAAAAAATTTAAAAAATGGAGCAGCGTGGTTTGGGCGACCCATCCTCGGGGAGAAGCTGGGAGAGCTGCATTCTTCTACCAGCACTCTCTGTACCCAGTCCAGGTCCACACCCTGGCCCACACCCTTCCTGGACCCCCGGGTTCCTGCCTGTACCACGGGGAAGAGTGGGAGCGAAACTGGGCCCCATGGGGTCTGTTTCCCCCAAGTTGCTGGGTGCCCTGCAGGGTCAGATGCTGGCCAGGGAGCAGCTTCATTAGCATTGTCCCACTCTCACTGCTTCGACATTTGTCTTTCCTTGGCCATCTCCCCAGGGACCTAAGCTCCAGGGTGACAGGGGCCCTGCCTACATTCTCCGTAACTGATGGTGCCCGGAAGCCCCACGGGACGCACTGTGGACATGCTGACACTCATCACCACATGGATAGATGGAATGACTATAGGTAAAGATACCCTGGAAAGGGTTTATGGTTATTATTTAAAGGCCTGTTGATAATTAAAGTTTGTGATTATTATTTGAAGTTTCGTGTTTGTAACCATCTTGCTATCACACACATGCTTAGAAAAGAAAGAAAGTGCACAGAAGTTTGGCGCACTACCAAGGGGTAGATCCAACACGGAACCCTGTGCATTATGGAGGAGAAGAGGAGACTCTGTGCGTGTGTGTGCGCGTGTGCACGTGCGTGTGCATGAGGTGGGGGGTAGGCGGGGCGCAGGGCCGGCCAGCAGCTGGGGACACTGACCTGCTCTGGCGGGACTACTGGCCCCCGGGGCCCTGCTCCTGGATGCGGTGACCATACCCAACACTTCCGACTCAGCTTCCTCAGCCAAGGGCAAGTGGGAGTGGGGAAGTGTCACTTCTCATTTCCTTTGACCAGCTCAAGAAGAAACAGAGCTCGGTTTTCCGAGAGGCTCATAATTAAATGAATTAAAATGTTTTCCTTCACGGTGACTTTGCCAGCTCCCGTCCACCTCTCCCTGGCCCCGTTCCCAGCCAGCAGATAGAGCCTGGGAGGACGTGGAATGACATGTTGTGTGTCTCCAGAGCAATTAGCTTGTGCATCGTCATTTTGGGGAGAGATTTATGGCTGGCTTTCAGAGCATTCCAGCCCAGACCTCTGCGGCCTGGGTTTGTCTGCCGGGGAAGTTCCTGGAAGCGGAGTCTCAATATTAATTCCAATTACAGTCAGATGAGAGCCCATTCATAAGGACAGCCTTCGACAGGCTCCTCTCCTGTCGCTCTGATCTGACCTTGAGCCACTATGGCTGCTGCCAGCCTCAGAGCAGGAAGAAGCCTCACTGGGCTCCGCGGCAAGCAGAGGAGGCAGGCCACGGGCATGCTGGGCTGGGACGGGGAGAGCTGAGGAAGCACATGGAGGAAGACCGTGGGATGACTGAAGACGTCTCGGCATTTTTAGTATCCCCCTTAGGTGCCTCTGGAGAGTGGCAAGGCAGGGGCACTGCCCGTGCTCTGAGACTTCCCAGACCCTGGGGTCATCCTTTGACCTTGTTTCTGAAGTGGACTGTATAGTCCCAGAACAAGGGTCCAAGTCTTTGAAGGACCCAGGAGGCACTGCAGCCACAGCCTCCAAAAGGTCCCCAGTGGGCACAAGGGACAGGGCCTCTGTCCTACCATCGGCATCCTCTGAGCTGAGCCGTGCCCCTGAGGGTCCCTTGGGCGAGCTGGGCTGTCAGTGGTCAATGCACTCTCCTTAGCACATCTGTAGATGGATGTTCCTCGTGGCACCAAGACCCCAAGGACTAAATAAAAACCCACGGAAGTAATTATCTGTGTATTGATTATGGATTAGGCTAACAACATTGCTAATTACATCTAAAGATGTGTACCCACTGCTCCAGCCTATTAATGGCTTGCATGAGGTATTAAAGTGCTAATTAGGAAAAATAGCAGGTTTATCTCCTGCTGTCGTTACAAGATCCATGGAGAAGGAAGGTGGCTGGGGGCCCAGCTTTCCTTTCCATGACCCAGACTTCCAAAGACCCCACAGTGAAGGTCTCAATGGAGAGCCAAGTCCACCACCCAAGATGGACCATCCGTCCATCCCACAAATGCTCTTTGAGCTTCTGATCTTTCAGGAAGGGGCCGAGGTCAGCAAAACTGCGCTGAACTGCCACAGGCTGCAGGGGAGGGACACGGACGTGTGCAGATGGGACAGCATGGTCCCAAGAGGACCGTACTCTAAAGATTGTAAACAGCCTGAGAAGCCTCAAGCCCCTTCAGAGAGGAACAAGAGGTTCCTAGAAATCATCTGTTCTAGATCCTTCCTTCAGATACAGAGAGGTGGAGTGAGCACTGTGGTCAGACAGCAAGTGGTGAAGTGAGGCCCATGGCCCAGCCCACAGCATCCTGCCTGCGGCCTGCCTCCCTTACCATCTTGGGGCTCACAGTGGGCAGGGACTGGGCCCCCTCCTCCAGGACAAGAAGGTGAGGGCAGCACCGGGTCCCTCCATCCATAGGATTTTCTTGTGCTTCTCCTCTACCGAGACCACCTCTCCCCTCCCCATTCCTGCCCCTAACTATGCTTTACTTACCTTTTGGTTTCTGCTTAGAGAAGCTCCTGGAAGCCTTACCTGCATTCTCCTGACTGGGCTTGCAGAGCCCCTCCTGGGACACACCGTGGTAGAAGGCTGATGTCCATCTTCCTCTCCTCAAACCATAAAATCAGTGAAGAGTGACTGAAGAGATCTGATTGGATAAGAAGGGATCAAGTTATCTATCTAGCCATCTATCTGTCTATCTACTTAGTTACTTACCTAGTTATTTGTTTGGCTTTTCAAAAATTTCTAAGTATTCTATATATTTTTAATATCACACGATCTTATTTTTGAATAACATCTTTTCCTCATTAGATTTTTTTAAGTCACTACATTTTAATTACCCAAGGAATACATCAATGTATTTTTTTGTTCAAAATTCAGACCTTATGGATAAAGTTAAATCTCTTCTTTGCCACCATCTACACCCTTAGAG